>PVKS010039834.1:0-16998 GCA_004027875.1 Aplodontia rufa | reverse complement strand
TCCCTTTCTTGCTTTACAATTAATACTTAATTTGGTGTTGGTGGATGTAAATATTTATCCGTGTGTATGTATTGGTGATTGGCTCCTACTTTCTCTATGTCTTCTTGAACCCTACTGTTATCCCTATAACATTGGGTTCCAATCAGGAAAACATTTCATGAGAGCAAAATAGACTCAGCCTCTGATGAGTGAAGATAGCCATGCCCCATACTAACCTCTTCCTCCCCTGTACTCTGGTAATCCCTAAATATAAGCATTTTTCTCTCATCCTCACCCAAAGTCTTTACCAGCACCCCATTTCTATCTTCTCCTTAGTCCTAATAAAATAACCTACTCCCCCTAATCCCTTGTTCCTCTTTACTCTAAGGCAGGAATGATTTTATACCTCCCCAATTCACTTCCTTGATTTCCTAGTCATTCCTTCTTCCAGCTTTCAGAGAGACCCTAGTATCTGAAGAAATAGACATGCCTCACAATGGGTCCTGGCTTGCTATCATAATATATTGTGAGAGCTCTCAAAGAAACCCATCACAACGATACAAAGCCATAAGAAGCTCCAATGACTCCACCAAGAAAAACTAGCTTGAAGTACAAGTCACGCTCCCGGACTCAAAAAATGAGGAAAAGGGGAAATAACTCCCCTCCTCAACATCACAGCTCTCCACCCAAGGATCCCATAGCTGGAGACCTAGATGAAAACTAAAGACATTGTATCAGCATTATGATTAGTAATGCAATCAAAGAGTTGAGAGGTGAAATAAGGAAAGACATCAGAGAACAGTTTCAAGAGATGAGAGACAAATTCTACATGGAAATAAAGGAAAAATTCCATGAGATGAAAGTTAAGCTATATAAAGATATAGACATTCTGAAAAGAGATGTAGCACAGCTATCAGGATTGAAAAACATGGTTAATCAAATAAAATCTTCACTGGAAGATACCAACACCAGAGTATACTCCATTGAAAATAGAACTTCAGCTCTTGAAGAATGAGTATTGGACAAAGAGGATAGGCTAAACAATGTAGAATTCAAAGAAGATAAGCAAGATAAACAGCTTATTTTACATAATCAGAACTTCCAAGTAATATTTGATGAGATGTGGTGTAATAATTTTAGAATAATTGGCCTGGAGGAAAACTCCAAACAGCAAACAAGAGGATTCAAGAACCTTTTAAGTGAAATAATAAGTGAGAAGTTCCCTCATTTTACTATTGATCCATAATATCACATCCAAGATGCTTATAGAACTCCAAACAGACCTAATCAATTGAGAAACTCACCAACACATATCATATACAAAATGAATAACAGAGAAATTAAGGAGAGAATTCTAAAAGTTGCTAGAGGAAAGCCCCAAATCACATTCAGAGGCAAACCAATTTGGATCACTATGGATTTTTCAGAGCAAACAATGAAGGCCAGAAGAGCTTGGAACAATACCTTCAAGTGTTAAAAAATAACAACTTCCACCCAAAGATAATATACCCTGCAAAACTCAGCTTCAAACGTGAAGGGGATATTAAATACTTCAAAGATAAACTCAAGCTAGCAAGATGCATCAACACAAATCCTGCTCTACAGAACATTCTTAAAGATGTTCTCCATTCAGAAGAAAATGCCAATGATATCCTAAATACTTAAACAAGAGTGAATCAATAATCATATTATACACAAACTGACTTCCAAGATGACTCAGATCTCTAAAATTGATACAAAGTCAGAGACTCAGCCTCCCATATCTATTCTAACTTTGAATGTGAATGGTCTCAATGCCCCAATTAAAAGACATAGACTGGCCCACTGGATCAAAAAACAAAATCAAACAATGTGTTGCCTGCAAGAGACACATTTGACACTCAAAAATAGACATAGGCTGAAAGTGAAAGGATGGTAAAATATCTACTAGGCCTGCAGCCCAAAAATGCAAGCTAGAGTTGTGATTCTAATTTCTGATAAAATTAATTTCCAACTAGTCAGAAAGGACAAAGAGGGTCACTTTATCATACTAAAAGGGACAGTCCATCAAGAAGATATAATGATAATTAACATTTATGCCCCCAATTACAACCCCCCCCAAATATATGGAAAAATACTTAAGGATATTAATCCCCTCATTGATCTCAACACAATAATCCTGGGGGACTTCAACACACCACTATCTACTCCAGACAGATCATGAAAACAAAAAATCAATAAAGACATCTCCAATCTAAACAACTTTATTAGTCAATTGGGCTAAACAGACATCTACAGAATATTCCTTCCTAAGACAGCTGAATTTATCTTCTTCTCAGCAGCTCATGGATCCTTTTCTAAAATAGAAAACATCCTAGTTCACTGGGAGAATCTTAACAAATATAAAAAAGTGGATATAATCCCATGTATTAAGTCAGATCATAATGCTATGATCTTAGCAAATAACAACAAGAGAAACAACAGAAACTACTCAAATACTTGGAAATTGAATAATTACCTCTTAAACGAAGGATGGGTAAAAGAGGAAATAAGAGCAGAAAATAAGAAGTTCTTGGAATTGAATGAGAATGAGGAAACAACATACTGAAACCTCTGGGACAGTATGAAGGCATTTTTAAGAGGTAAATTTATAGCACTGAGTGCATACATCAAAAATCTAGAAAGAGATCAGATAAAAAGCCTTATGCTTCAACTCAAACGACTACAAAAGGAGGAATAGTCCAACCCCAAATACAACAGAAGACAGGAAATTACCAAAATCAGAGCTGAAATCAATGAAATTGAGAACAAAAAAGCTATTCAATCTATTAACAAAACTAAGAGTTGGTTCTTTGAAAGAGTGAACAAAATCGAAAGACCCCTTGCCCGCCTCACCAAAAGAAGAAGAAAGAAATGAAGCAAATCAACAAAATCAAAGATGAAAATGGGGATATCACCACAGACTCATCCAAGATCCAGAAGATTATCAGAACCTATTTTGAAAATGTATACTCTGCCAAGTTTGATAACCTGGAGGACATGGACAGGTTCTTGGACACACACGACATCCCTTCTTTAACACAGGAGGACATTGAAAATCTAAACCAACCTATCACAGAGAGTGAAATTGAAGCAGCAATCAAACCCTCCCAAAAAAGAAAAGCCCAGGTCCAGATGAATATAAGGCAGAATCTTACCAAGCCTTCACAGAAGAAATAACAACAATCGTCTACAAGATCTTCCAGGAAATTGATAGAGTGGGATCATGCCCAAACACTTTTTTATAAAGCAAATATTACACTGATTCCAAACCCCAAAAAAGACATGACAAGGAAAGAAAACTACAGACCAATATCCCTGATGAACATTGATGTAAAAATCCTTAATAAAATTTTAGCTAATTGGATACAAAAGCACATTAAAAAGATAATACATTATGATCAAGTGGGCTTTATTCCAGGAAAATAAGGCTGGTTCAAATGCAAATCAATAAATGTAATTCACCACATAAACAGAATTCAAAGCAAAAATCATATAATCATCTCAATTGACGCAGAGAAGGCATTTGATAAAATTCAACACCACTTTACGCTCAAAACTCTGGAAAAGCTAGGGATCAAGGGAAGATATTTTAACTATGTCAGATCCATTTACGACAGACCCATAGCCAACATTATCCTCAATGGAGAAAAACTGAAAACATTTCCACCGAATTCAGGTACTAGACAAGGCTGTCTGCTTTCCCCACTCCTGTTCAATATAGTCCTTGAAACCCTTGCCAGAGCCATCAGGCAATACAAGGAAATCAAAGGTATTCGTATAGGAAAAGAGGAAGTTAAGTTATCTCTATTCGCTGATGACATGATTCTATACCTAGAAGACCCAATAACATTGGCCAGAAAACTCCTAGAGCTTATAGGTGATTTCAGCAAAGTAGCTGGCTACAAGATCAACTCCAGTAAGTCACTAGCTTTCCTTTACTCCAGCAACAAATCCGCAGAAAAAGAAATCAGGAAATCTCTCCCATTCACCATCTCCTCCAAAAAAATGAAATACTTGGACCTTAACCTTACAAAGGATATTAAGGATCTCTACAAAGAAAACTATCAAAAACTAAGAAAACAAATTATAGAAGACCTGAGTAGATGGAAAAACATTCCACACTCATGGTTAGGCAGAATCAATATAATAAAAATGGCCATTCTACCCAAAGCCCTATACAGATTTAATGTAATCCCCAACAAGATACCAATGGCTTTCTTCACAGATATAGAAAAAGCAATTCTCAAGTTCTTATGGAATAACAGGAGACCCAGACTAGCCAAAATATTACTCTACAGGAAGGAAGAAATAGGGGGTATCTCAATCCCTGACCTGAAATTATACTACAGAGCTGTAGTACCAAAAACAGCATGGTATTGGTATCAAAACAGATCCAAAGATTAGTGGAACAGAATAGAAGATCCTGAGACAAACCCCCTTATCTTTAACTATTTGCTATTTGATAAAGGGAGCAAAAACATAGTGTGGAAGAAAGATAGCCTATTCAACAAATGCTGTCAGACAATTTGGACAGCCATGCATAGACAACTGAAGCTGGATCCTTATCTTTCACCCTGCAGAAAAATTAAATCAAAATGGGTCAAAGACCTGGATATTAAGCCAACAACTTTAAGCTTACTAGAAAAAGAAGTAGGGTCAACACTACAGGACATAGGAGTCAGTAAAGCCTTCCGTAACAAAACTCTTGTGGCTCAAACAGTAAAGTCAAGAATAAATGAATGGGATGCAATTAAACTAAAAAGTTTTTGCACAGCTAAAGATCTAGTCAAGAGCATCAAGAGAAAACCTACAGAATGGGAAAAAACCTTTGCCTGCTACATCTTGGACAGAGGGCTAATATCCAGAATATATAAAGAACTAAAGAAATTAAACACCAAAATCA
This sequence comes from Aplodontia rufa, assembly GCA_004027875.1. NCBI lineage: Eukaryota > Metazoa > Chordata > Mammalia > Rodentia > Aplodontiidae > Aplodontia > Aplodontia rufa. Next base: position 12,095 of record PVKS010039834.1, on the reverse strand, counting down.
CAAATAATCTAATCTATAAATGGGCTACGGATCTTAAAAGAAACTTCTTACCACTAGAAATCCAGAAAGCCCATAAACATATGAAAAAATGCTCTACATCATTAGCTATAAGGGAAATGCAAATCAAAACCTCATTGAGATACCACCTCACTCCTGTTAGAGTGCCAAAAATGAAAATTCTAACAATAACATGCTGGAGGGGCTGCAGGAAAAGAGGAACACTGTTACACTGCTGGTGGGACTGAAAACTGGTTCAGCCAGAATGGAAAGCAGTGTGGAGAAACCTCAAAAAATTAAGGATGGAACCACCCTATGACCCAGCTATCCCACTCCTGGGGATTTTCCCAAAAGAATAGAATCAGCGTATTATAGTGATATGGCTTCCTCAATGTTTATAGCAGCTCAATTTACTATAGCTAGATTATGGAACCAATCCAGATCCCCCTCACTTGATGAGTGGATACAAAAACTTTGGTGCTTATATACAATGGAATACTACTCGGCCATCAGAGATGATGATATTATGACTTTTGCAGCCAAATGGATGGAGATGGAAAGAAATATGCTCAGTGAAGTATCCCAATCTCAGAGACTCAAAGGCTGGATGGTATCTCCTATCTGTGGAAGCTAGAATACATGAAGAAGCAGTATATATTAAGGCTAAGCTAATAATAACTTCAAGTTATTATTTTCAACGATATAGGGAGATGACTCCCTTGCAGGTGTAGGGAGGGGGACAGGGAGGGGGGAGGGTGTAGGAAGAACTCCTAGGAGACTGGAGAGTGTGAATATGGAGGAATCATCTTAGAAGGAGATCTCAGTCCTCCACGAGATATCCAATTAACTTAGGAGTTCTTCTGGGGAAATGACAACAGAGGAAACCCAAGCTGGGCATCCATGATTTGGCATTAGCCCTGGATAACTAAGTATACATACATTGATTCTTGATTGTTTGATAATGTTTCCCCCTCAATTGTATCTCTATATACATCTAATAAAATTTTTTAAAAAAGATCTAATAGAAGGCATACTACTTTTGAAGGTTGCAGGGCAGTTCCAAGCCCTTCCTCTTTCACTGTCTTTTACTCCCTGGCCATAAAATGAGCCTCAGATCATATTTCTGTGATAATCTTCTGCCTCAGTCCAAAAGAAAGGAATCCACAGATTCACTGAAATGAAACTTTCAAAACTATAAAACAAAAAGTACCTTTGCTCTTTATAAGTTGATAATCTTAGGTATTTGCTATGGTAACAGAAAACTGAATAACATAAATATTTTGAAATATCTCCCATAAAAAGTTTCTCAAGACAGAGAAAATAGTTTACTTACTTTTGATCATATAACTCAAAGAAGTATGATTCAAACATAATTGATCCAACAAAATATTTGTTTAATTGGATCAAAAGAGAGCACAGCAATTTTCGTCTGGATCTACTTTAGCGTTGTTGTGCTTTTCAACAGTTCTGCCTTTTTCTTTTTTTACTTGTCTTTGTGCTGGGTCTTGGAAAATTGCAGAGTGTACCTTTCATTGATATTAGTGAGCAACAAAACCAAGTATTAAATTTCAGAGTTTCACGCGCAGTTAGTCTTGGACATGGTAGTATATCTAGTAACCTGAAGGAATTGTTTGTGTCACAGGTGGACTCCAGCTGGATGAGTCCCAGGAGAAAGCAGGCTTTGATGTTAAATGTATGAGGTCTCTGAATCTGCCACTCTCTTTTCCTTTGATCTTATTCCTTTTCTGTTTTCTGGTATATGCTTGTCTCTTTTTCCATCTTTGATGTTACTCGGATGGCAATGAGTTCATTCCTCCTCTATTGTTCTTTTTCTTCTAGGCCCCTTTAAATTTGGACCGTTTCTGTTCTGATGATTCCACTTTGTGTGTCACTTGATTTTGGAATTTCTCAAAATATTGTGCATATTTGTCTTGTGTTTGCTCTGACAGTCCACTTTTAAATGGAAAGATTGTGAAATAGGATCTGAACGGCTGTCTTCTCTTTCAGCCTTTGAAACTCACGCTGTCGAGGTGTTACTGAGTCATGTGGAAAGTTCTTGACCCTCAGAAAGTGTCGCTCATTATTAGCCAGCTTGAGGTTGATGAATTTCTACCATTAAAAATGAGGTGAGGACTGGAGTGGTGGCTCAGTGGTTACAGCATTTCCCTGGCATGCACAAGTACACAGGTTTGAATGCTGGCACCATGTACACAATGAAGTGTCAGAGCAATGAAAGCCACATGAAAAACTAAATAAAATTTATTTGTCTTTCTCTCTCTTTCTCTCTCTCTCACTGTCCCTCTCTCTTTTAAAAAAATTAGGTAAAAAAATTCTCATTTTCTGGTGCTATCTTTCAAGTTTTTGAAATATCACTCTGCATTCAAATGACATTGTTTAAAACAAGGAAAAAGACTGTGTAGGACAAATAAGATGGAGTGTAAGTCTATACAGCTTCTACTCTGCTGTTTGCCTTGATGGATGACTCAGTCTGTGATGGGTTTGGAACTTCTGATCTCTAGAGCTTAAATGTCATTGAAGTGAACATGATGTGTTATTTTTGCCCCTACTTTGGAACTACATACTGAAGGGAGGGAATTGATTATGTTTTCATCAAAAATTACTTCTTTACTCCTTCTATTATCCATTCTTTTGAAGGTTCCAGTGATTCCTTATTTCTGCATGAAAAATTGTCTTGTTCTTTTTTGTTAGGGATAGAGAATGGGTAACATCTCACCTACCAACAGCCCCGTATTAGGTAAGAATAAGCATTTGTCTCAGAATCTCACCTTGTTTATAGAGTACTGAGTGCCTGAACTGTTTCTTCATTCATTTCCCTGTCCCAATTCTCTGAGTGGGCTTCTGACCCAAACCCGGCAGTGCCTCTTTTGCTTCACCTGGATTTGTCCTCTCTAGTTCAAGGCTCAGCATTCACTCCTTTCTACAAAGCTTTTTTTTTTTCATTAGAAACATTTATTGATTATCTTTGCTTAGGAACCTTCTTAAATCTTGCCGTCACTAGATTTTCTCTTTCTTTTGAGTGTCCTACTATTTTTGGCTTCATTTGACAGCTGAAAATAGCAATGATATACTGAGGGTTACTGGTTTGACTGAGGTCTCACAGCCTTGAAGTAGAGGAGCTGGAATTCCACAGCTAGCTGTCTCTTAACCACATCACCTCTCTGAGCTTTTACTATTTCTGGTTCCTTTGAACAACACTGGTAGTAAATCAAGTTCTAGACTAAGGCAGTCAACTTGTTCCGATTTTCCTAAAATGTCCCATTGTTTAAAATGAAAAGTTCCACGGCCCCAGAACACTGTCAGTCCTGACAACTATCTACAGTTTGCTCCATTGTTGAAGGAAAAGCAACTGGCCAAAGCTTTTAGCAGAGTCCTTTGCAGTTCTTAAAAAAAAAAGAGGGAGCATGCATAACACCAGGAGCCACCAATGTGCTTCCAACAGCACACATCAGGCCCATTCCATTTTCCATGACAGGCCAATTCTCTGTTCTCAATCCACTATTAACTTTCAGACCACGGCTGTATTAAAAAAAAAAAATCTCTTTTATTGTTGTTGTGGTTTTCATTGTTGTTCTTATTCCAAATTTGATCAACGGAGATATCTCTGGTTCCTTTTTCCAGATGAGTATCTGTTCATGGACTCACGTTGATACAGTCCAATTGGTCTAACACGTTTTAGGATTTTTTATTCTCTGAATGAATTTACAATATTTATTCAGAAATTTATTTGTTGAACAATCGAACATGTTGCTAATGAAAAATATTTTGTATATATATATATATATATATATATAAGTTCTGAATATTAGATTTACCCCCCAAGACCAACCCTCAATTATCCACCCTTATCCCTCCACCTCCCTCCTTCCCAAAACATCTCTACAAATGCCTTAGGTTGTATGTCATTACAACTTTAACCTTAGGTTGTTTGGCCAGCCAGTTCAGTCACGAACATTTCAGTACTCAAGCAAGGAGTTCAATAGAAAGCCTCACTTCAGTATCCCTCAGTCTTCCAGGCAAGGAAGCTTCTTGATGCATCTGCTGGTCTCATCCTGCCTTGCAGGGAGACGTGTTGTGGGCCCAGGGGAGATGATCACAAAGCTGCTGCAACCTTTCGAGACCATGAACTTCCCAATGGCATCCCCAACTCTCCTGCCTCAATGGTCTGTACTTTCTTCTCTCTTCTTCTGCTCTCTGAGGGGTATGGCCGGGAGGCAGCTGTTTATAGTGTGGAAAGAACTCAGGTATGTGAACTGTGGCCATGAAGGAATATTGACCAAACTCTGGGTGTAGAACATATCTTATTCAATAGTTTGCTAACTTGATTTGTAACTCTTTAAATATTTAGACTTGACATAATTAGTTCTCTATACTATTGCCTCATGCTCTATGAGCATCCAAGAGGGTCCTGGATAAATGTTATTTTATTGATGATTTTATTATTTGAGCCTAAATTTAACCAGTGCCCAAATGTCTTATTAGCCACTTCCATTAGAAGGGGCAGGCTAATTAAGCCACACTACCATCCTCCTAATAGAAGCATATAAAATAAGAAGATATGGTATCATTTGCTCTTGACTTAAAAACAAGAAATTTTTTCTGTAATACTGATATTGAAAAATTCTTTCCATTATATTCAATACAACTGATTTACTTTTAATATACATTAAGAGGAATTCTTCATATTTTATTTTCTTGTTATAAAACTTGAGGAAATATAAATTTAGCAGATCCACAAATCACAACAATCTTAAATTGAAAACCAGAAGTAAAAGGGGTACCACATAAAGTGATTTCAAGTCTTGTACACAGGCAGAACCCAGGATCAGCTCCACAATCTGGACCTGTGTCTCCAGGAACTGAGTCTACCTCCTTGAATGAGAAAGCCTGGCCACAGCATGGATCACTGGTCCAAGGACTACAGACCTGGTCTCACATCCTGGCTCTGCTGATGGGTGGCTAGTGGGCAATAGGTATTGGGAGACTTTATGATCATGCTGTCTTAAGGTTTCATTTGTGATACAGGAATTGATAACATCCATTTTAGGGCTTCTTTAGAGCTGAAGCAAAAATCACAACTGCCACACACAACAGGAATGTCTTTCTTCTTCATTTATTCTTTGTAATGTCCCTTTTGCTTTTCTTAATTTATTTTGTTTAATTTATTCCTCATATTGTAGCCCTTCTGCGTTAACTTTGCAACTGAATTTCCAAAGAAAGGATCAATAACTATTATACAAATGCATGGTCTTGGAAATAATTTCCTTAGTGATCTGTAGTTATTCTCATCACCAAATAAACAGTTTTATGTTATCCACTCAGTCTTTTAATCATGCTTTAATTGTATAAGAAGTGTCAATTAAGTCATGCCAAGCAATGGTAAGGCAGCAGCAAAGGTAGTCACTGGGCATGGAGAGCCTACTATGCTTTTGGGGGGAAGAAAAGTAGGCATTGGATCTATACTGTTTGTGTTTCACATAAAAGCATTCATTCACTTATTCAACAAATATTTACTGATTGTTTTCTATGCCAGGCACAATTGTACAGAAATAAATGAGCATAAAAGAAAAAGGTTTTTGAATGTGCTTAAATTCTATGGCTGGGGCGAGGTTAAAGAGACAGACAACTCGGGGCTGGAGCGGTGGCTCAGCTTGCCTGGCCAGCGCGAGGACCCGGGTTCAAACCCCAGCACCACGTACACAAGTGTTGGAGCAACTAAAGCCATGTGAAAAACTAAATAAAGTTGTTTCTCTCTTTCTCTGCCTCTCTCACTGTCCCTCTCTCTTAAAAGAAAAAGAGACAGACAACTCAAAAAATTAGCCAAATTTAACTATAGATTATAAAGCAATGTGTCTTTGAAAACAAACACTGAGTTAAAGTAAATCAGAGTATGCAGTATTAGAAGCAAATACAAGAACTATTTCTTAAATCATACATTGTTTCTATTACTTCAGCTGCTTCTTAAAATATTTTCTTCTTTTCTTCATGTGGTACAAAATTCAAAAAGTCAAAGGAGAGTATTATTTTAAAAAATGCTTTCCTGTTTTCCTACCCTTTGGATTCTATCTTATCATTCTCTTTAGTATCCTTCCAAAATTTGTTTGCACTTCTTTTCAAGTTTCCATAACCTTTATTTTTTAAACATTCCCTTTTTTTAACTGTACTACACATTGACTTTTCTTTTCTTTAATTTTTTAAGAGAGAGGGATGGTGAGAGAGAGAGAAAGAGAAAGACAAAATCAATTTTATTTTGTTTTTCATGTGGTTTTCATTGCTCTCACATTTCATTGTGTACATGTTGCTCGGGTTCAACCCCACATCATCGTGCTTACCAGGAAAGCACCACAATCACTGAGCCACCACTCCAGCCCTTCTTTTCTTTTTTTATACAGTTTTCAAGAAATATTTACTTTATACGAATGGGACAATTTTGCCTAGTTAGGAAATTCTAATTATTCATTTTTGGTACATTAATGATTTTTATTGAACATTTTAAATACAGGAGGTTCCCAATTAGAACATATATGACTGTCTCTGTTGTTAATGAGCATATCTTACTTTTGTCTGGGTTTGTCATGCATCCTCACACGAGTTGAAGTAAAGGCCAACATCTGACTAATTTCCTGGTAAGAATACAGGAATCTCTTTTAGATTCACACAGTTTTCAACTTGCATAGACAGCAAATAAATGGAAATTCAAACTACAGCCTCCCTGGTCCCTGCTTCTCCTATCCTAAGCAACGACCCCCACACTAAATGTGATAGATAAGTATCACATTAGCTACAGATTCCCATTACTTGATATCCAGATGTAGATTACAATTTAAATAATTTTTGTCTGATGCAGCTCTGTTCTAAGAATGCAGGACAAAACCTCACACCTTATCAGAATCAGGGAGGTGATTAGAAATTGTCCCAAAACAACCTCCCTTCCATAGTGAGTTGAGTGGAAGAGGATCTCTGGGCAGATCGTCAAAGGCTTAAACCTAGCCTGTCCCAGTTGGAACACAGAGCACTTTGCCAAGACTCAGATCAGGCCTGGTGTGAGTTTTCAGCTGTATGGCCTACGTGAACATGTGCAAGATCACCGACGCACTGAAGTGGAGCTGTTTTTCTGCCAACAGGATCATAATTCGTCATCAATTCCTTCTGATGGATTTTGGGCAACTTTCCACCTTTTATGATACCTACCATAATCCTCATTGCACACATTAGTTTATAATTGTAGTAAAAATTATTAGAAAAAATTTTGTGGTAAAAGAATATCTTCCCAAATTTGAATGACATAATAATTTCTTAAACATTATATTAATAACAAAGCCAACAATAATATACAACATTATTTGTATGAGTTTGAACATCTTTTTTTTGCATATGTAAAAGTCATTCTTATTTGATATATACTGATGTTCTTTCCCTGTTTTTCTAATGGGTTACCTATTCTAAAAAAAATTGTAGAAAAATTTTTACTTGTTCATGATATCATTACGTTTTTATGTCTTTTTTCTGGTTATTTGATGGAGGGTGGTATTATTACATGTATATATATTTATTTATTTATTAAGAAATTTGGGTATTATGCAATTAAAAATGCATATAAAGTGACAATATGAAATGCTTGTATTCTTAAATCAAGCTCAAACCATTTCTTTCTTGTTTTATATAGAAAACACTTTTCATATATTTTATTTCCAAGTTTCTGAAATCAAAGTCATACTTAGAACATTAAACACTTTTAGTTTTTAAAAATATTATCTCATTTTTTAAAAATGTCAATCATATTTCAAAGATATGTAAATACCACACATGTGTTTTTAAATATTTAAAGATCTTAATCTAATTTGGAGGTTTGTATATGCATCTTAAGCTAAGAATTTTTATAAAAGTACAGTGTGCATTTTGTGAAATACCTATCTGGTGTTCATACAGTAGAAACATGTAAATCATCTGTTATAAAAGCAAGTTTAGAGAGTTTGAGTACGTACAGTGATGTAAAACAGGTCACTAAGTGCTCTTCAAATGAAAAGACTTTTTCAGTTATAAGGGTGTCATAAGACTAAGGTCCTAAAAATATGTCTTTTCTAAAGCCCTTTGTGCTCCAGGCTGAAAGAAAAATAAATTGCTATGGCCTTTCTCACAGTATTTAGAGAAGCCACATGGGTGAAGTGATGGGAACTGGGAAGCCGTTTCAGTGGAAAGTAAAGGATCTACATTTTTCCTTCTTATCTGTGAGCCCTTGTCTGTGTTTACCTCCTGGGTTGGAGGAGAAGCAGACAACCTCGGGTGTCTTACTATGGCAAAGCCAGGCTAGAGGCCTCGTAGGAAGTCATCATGTTACTGATGGACTTCCTTAAGACAGGCTAAGATAAAGATTGGGAGCCACTACACTTTCCTGCCAAATACTACACCACATGGTAAAATCTGAAAAGGAACATAGGTTTGTATAATATAGTTAAGCTTGATATAAAATTTGGTAGAGGACAGTTCTACAGCAGCAGGACTTGCTCTGATGATGGAACACTGGAGCCCAAGGACATGAACTCAGCCATTCTTCTGACTGGTGATAGCCAGTCCTCATGTGTGCACAGATGGACTCACCATGGGAAAAACAAATAACACACAAAAAAAACAAAAAACAAAAAAAAAACTATAACCTGCATTAACATTATTTGATCTTAAAATGGTGCTGATTTTGCTTCTGAGTAACTGGAGTTATGAGTTTTCGTGTTTATTAAATTATGTGGTGGGATAGTGGTAAATAGAACATGGACCTCCTACCCCTGTGCCCTTTCCTCTTCACACAGCCTTTCAAGTACACCTTTAAGACTAGAGATTTCTCTGGACATGTAACTCTTGTTTTCCAGTACAGCCGACGTCTCCCAATGCTATTATAGTCAATCCATCTTCCTTTAGAATCATTAGGGCAATTTGGCTGCACAATCTAGAAAAGGATTTCATCCCCTGAAGCAGTGGTCACTTGGGAGGAACATTTCAAGGTGTTTCCTTTCGAGGGTGCATTTTTTATAAAGCATCAAGACATCAATGCATGCCCTGAAGAAATTGGATCCAACTTCATAAATGGAGTGACATCATTGGATTTCATTTCCCGGAAAGCTGACATTCATTTCAATGTCACTTGGCTGTGATCGCAAACAGATTCTATCTATACACAAGAGATCATAGGTGGGCAAACAGAGCCTTGCAAGTCAATTAAGTAAGGCAACGGGGTGGATTTTGGAACTATCCTCCTGGACATTAAAGGAAAAGTATTTGAAGGAGTTGGTAAGATTGAGTGATGATTTTCTGCTTTTGTTTTATTCTTGTCAAATTCATAAAAGACATCCACTTTGAGGTAATTTTAATATAGTGTGCACTTTTTTCTCTTTGTTTTCAATCAATTAAAAAGTTGACAAAGGAAAGCAATGGATATTCACAGACTTCTAATTCTTAGCAACTCAAAAATATCTATCTGGCTTCTTGAATTCTGAGTCAAACAATGACAACTTCTCTTTTGAAGTTAATGAATGGCATGCCTTGTCTACAGTATATTAAGCTAAAGTTAAGATCAAAAGAAGATATTTTTCTTGAAGTTTATAATAGTGATTGAAAAAAATAGGCCAGTTCCTAATTTTTCAAGTATTGATCCCAATCTCCACTGTGTGTTGTTTACCCATTTAGTGACTGAAATTGTCTACTAACAGGGTTTCCTACTCTCTGTCCAGGAACACCTTTCTTCCACCCACCTGCAAAACCGAGCTACATATAACCTTCAGAGCGACAGCTCTGGGATAATGGTTTTGAGACATTGGGAAGTTTCAGGATTCCCTGAAGGACTGCTAAGCAAATTGCCAAGTTCCTTCCCAGAGTTTCTAATTCAGTGGGAAAGTGCAAAACCTCAGTATGTTTACTTTCAGCAAGTTTACAATGGTTGCTCATTAGACTGGCCCTGAATCAAACATTTAGAATTGCTAGTCTAAAATGTGAAATTGGCAATGTTACCATCCTGCAAAAACTCGGGAGTGGTTCTTCATTCTTAATAATTTAAGTTCATTAGCAAGGCTCACGGGGCCCTCTGCCACCTTGTGCATGCCTAATTCTTAAGGTTTCTTTATCACTATACCCTGCCTCAAGTGGAGTGTTGGTAAGTGTTTAACAACTAGATGTCTTGAGCAGGTTATTGACAGACACAAACAGACATGTAAGTATGTGTACACAGACAAAATCATTCTCATATAAGCATTGTGCAGCACACAATTTATAAATAATCAACCTTACAACAAGCCTTACTGTTAAGTTCCATCTGAACAATTGATTTGGTAGACCTTTAAAAATTTCTTTTATCTGAAGGTAGTATCTGCTGCAAAGTCTTTTTATTTCTTGCACAAGTCTTTAAAAATGTAAGATTTAATCTCAAATAAGTCCTAGAAAAATAATCTTCAAGATACAGGTAGATTTCTGACCCCTGATCAAGACAATCCACAAACAATGAATCAAACCTTGATTCATAGTGTCTGATATTATTTATGCTATAAGTTCTTCCACCATGGTGGCTGTCTAGCTATCAGGGGGACATCATTGAAAATGGAATTTGGAAAAGATCGTTGTAGCAGCCCAGTGCAGAGTATTTCCACTGCATGGGTAGAATAGTTACAAAAAGCCTCAAGCGTTCAGGGAGAAAAGAGATAGGTGATACAAAGATAGATAGACAAATAGATTGATAATGAAATAATCAATTATGATTTATTACCTAAAATGTCTTACCTGTCAGTTTATGTAAATTAGATTTTAGCAATCACTGTGTTTACCAGCCAGTTCACAGAACTGAAAAATCTAATATTCGTTCCTCATTAATTGAAGTTACTAGAACAAACTACTGCTGCCCTGTTGTTTTAAACTCCACAAATATTCGACTAAGCTGATAACATTTTGTGCTTTGTGCCCTGGTGTACCTTTCTGACTTTCTGCATGGGTTCACTCTGCTTTTTCAAGACTTAGCAGTGTCTCCCGCTGGGAGCCTTCTGACATTCTCTAGACTGGTGCCAGTATTCCCTGGATGCCCAGGGTTTCCCTCCATTTTAGCTTCCACCCCCTTGTTCTACAGTGGGTTATTTTGACTAACAGACCGTAAGTTTCTGCAATTAAAGGACTTGGACTCAGTCATCTGTAAGCCCACGACCAAGTCTGGTATACTGTAGGGGTACAATGGACACTTCTTGAATTGGACTACCAATACACATAGCTAATTCTTGAGTGCCAGGTTGCAAGCTCTGAGCAACCTTCTTTCCATTGCTCAGCTAGTGTATTTCACTGTGGTTCTTCTACAGGGGAGCAGGGAAGAAACATCTTTCCATGCACATTAGTCTAAAGTCAGCATTGGAATGGAGAATGGGGGTAAAGGCTAGTGATTATAGTCCAGATTGTAGACTCATGGAGATTTTGTTCATAAATTCTGTCTTTTGTTAACCCAGCTAAAGTGCAGTTGTTCTAACTAAATTGAAGAATGACTGTATTTAACCAAGAGATTTGACAATAACACAGAGAGGGGTAGTGATGCACACACATGTGCACACACACACAGTAACAGGGAGACCTATCGATTGTATTGCACTTAGCTGATACCTCATTGGAGAGCCCTGCTACCACCTCACTGCCCAGATTCTTGGACTTCTTCCCTGTAGACTTTCTGGCATAGGTCAAGGGGAGATAAGTCCCAGGATGAGATTCCTCAGTTCCCCACCATTTTTCAGTGGTTGTTTACTGGTTTTCTTACTGATCATGAGAAAATGACCTAAAGATGTGCAGGAAGAGTCAACTCACCTCATAATCAATGTCCAGGGCATCAGTCTCACCCTTGGTCCGGAAGTGTTGTGTGTGTTTGTCTACAGTGAAGTTGACCTGCTTGCCCACTCGCTCGATGAGGACCCAGTGCCAGTGCTGATCATCCAGGAGGCTGCCCAGGGTGGCTGAAGGTGGGCTGCTGCTGAGGCGAGCTTTGCTGTCATCTGTGAGGAGGGAAGCAGGCAGAATAGCATCTGTGCCCAAGGGAGGCATTGTGTACTAAAACATTCCATGAGCACGAC
>PVKS010039833.1:0-17004 GCA_004027875.1 Aplodontia rufa | reverse complement strand
GGAGTTTCCTAAAAATTTCTCAATAGCACCATTATTTTTTAAATAACTATTTTAAACTGTCTTCTTCAATAAATTTCCTTTTTAGTTATTGTACATTGACTGGATTTGTTTTCTTACTGCTACTTATTGTCAAGCAATTTAAGAATTTTTTTCTACTAATCTGAGGAAACATAATCGTCTTTGACTATTATTTATCTTTACCCTTACAACTTAGTAAGAAGAGCAAAGTGCTGTTCACACATGAATATAGTCCTGTTTGGCTTTCCTCTTTACGCTGCCCCTTGCTTTTGCAGACAAGGGGTCTGCAAAGTACAATCTGTGTCCCAAATCTAGCCTCTTGCCTGATTTCTGGTTTACAGTAACTCACATGTTGGAAGGGATGAGGTGTCTCTCTTGTATCTTTTTATTTTTATTTTTTTGAGAGAAAAAATCAATTTTTTTTCTTTTCTTTCTGACAGTTGTGTATGTGGTGCTGGAGTTTGAACTTGGGTCCTCAAGCAACCACTTCACTGAGCCATGGCTCTAGCTACTCTTGTATCTTCTTTAATAAGGGCACTAATCCCTATTCATGAGAACTTCACCCTTACTACCTAATCCTGATGTCATGACTTCATCACACTAGTTAATAAGTTTCAAAATGTGAATTTTGGGGCGAGAAATACATTTCAACCATTGTATAAATAGTGAAAAAATTAAATGAAGAATAATATTTATATACGTAATTGTATGTGAAAGTTTACATGAATAGCAGTGAGAAAAAAAAGCATTCATTCAATACATGTATATATACATAAGAAATTAAAATTTTAGTGCCCATAAATTAATTTTCATAGGGACACAAACATGCTCCTTTCTTAATTTTGTCTCTGACTGCTTTCATATGACAATGATAGAAATGAGTGATTGTGACAGAGATCATGTTGCCCTTAAATACTTTTCTGACTTTTTATAATAAATATTGGTTGGTTCCTGTCCCCTGTCTTATGTAATGCAAATTCTTAGCTCCTCTCTGGATAGATCCCTCTTCTTTTGGCAGATCTTTTTTAATGTTCTCCTGTCTATTCTCGACTCAGTGGTTTTTAATCCATTGAGATGAAATATTTACGTTATTTTTATTCTTTCTTTTTCTCTGATTTCTGTATTTGTAAAGTTTTCATTGGCAATATATGGTTAAAATTTTGCTTTTGTTCTTTAGACAACATAGCTCACACCTATAATCCTTAAAGTTTGGGAGGCTGAGATAAGAGATCACAAGTTCAAAGCCAGCCTCAGCAACTTAGTGAGACCCTGCTTCAAATAAAAATTAAATTAAATTAAATTAAAATTTAAAAAAATATAAGGGCTGGAGATGTAACTTATGACTCAGTAGTAAAGCATCTCTGGGTTCAATCCCTTGTACAAAAACAATTATTTTGGTTTTGTTGATGGAATGTATGATAAAGAATTTTGGAAACCATTAAACGATGAATATATAATAGTCTATTTTCTATAAAATGTTAATATCCCATGGGATATTATTAATGGTTAATAATATATTTTTAAAAAATCAGGCTGGAGCGGTGGCTCAGCATTTTTGGTGCTTATCTTGCATGCGCAGAGAAGCGGGTTCTTAATGCAGCAACAAGTACATAAAAAGTGTCCAAGCAATGAAAGAAAGCCAAATGAAAAGCAAGAGTCCCTCTCTCTCTCGCTCTCTCTGACTCACTGTTCCTCTCTCTTATTTAAAAAAAAAAAAAAAAACAAACTCAGAATCCAATAGGTTTGTGAAATAATGAATTTAGAAAATTAAACAGATAAATTAAGTTCTTGGCTATTTCAAAGTCTTAAATATGTGAAGCACCATGAATGGATCTTTGGTTTGGTCACAAATTAAAGAGACTCCTCATCTATTTCTAAATAACCCAGAGAAAAACCATGGTTAAAAATGCTTTTATAAATCTTGGCATTAGATGCCCATCTAGTGACTGAATTCATTGCTACTTGACATATATTTATAGTTGTTATTGCTGCTATTTAATTAATTTTGAATATACTTAAAGCCCAAAGGAAAACTGACTACCGTGAAAGCCTTCTAACCCACTAACAATGTTGAAAGCTACTTTAGGATAGTCTTGTAAATTGGCATTTTAATCAAAGTGATAGGGTGATTTTAATTGTAATATCTCCAAGAACCAATTTATTTTGAGGCCAGTGTATAAGAACATTTGGGTTTGCATATATCCAATTTTTCCATCTGCACACCTTTTTTAATTTTTTTGAATACATTGATTATACCTTTCTTGGAATTTGTAGCTATCGTGATTAATTTATTATACAACTTAAATGGTAAAATTCTAATTACTCTCTTTTGAAGGAAGAATGGACAAGAAAGTATACCTCTCAGAATACTGAGTTTGAACCAACTAATAAATCCATTTGCTTTCTACCAGAAGTTCAGAATTTCTAGGATTTCTTTGTTTGCTTGGTTATTTGTTCTTGTTTTGATTTTAATTTATGGAGCCTTTCGCTATGAAGCCATATTGATTGTCTTTCAGGTATAACATGATTATACCTTATAGAACTTAAAAAAAACTTGAAAAATTTAGAGGACAGAGACAGGAAGTTCTTCAAATGTCCTTCAGTTTATTTGTTTGCATTTCCTCAAAAGAGTCTGGTGCAAAGCAGTTTAGAGTTTAGAATAGCTTTGAAAGCATTTATTGTTCCAAGGCTAATTTTAACCTTGTGATAAAGATTGCTTTTTGTATTCAGTTGAATGTGATCCAGTAATTGTTTGTCAAGGCTAAGTGTGGAACATAATACATTTTTTAAATAGTGTTTTATAATTATAATATAAGCATCTTTATAGTCTAATATAAGAAAGAATGCCATTGAGTAGTACTGTTAGAATTATGAGGAAACACACTTGAAACTTTATTATTTTAATTATCAAGTCTTACAGCTGCTCAGCTTTCTCTTAGAGAAATTTGTATATATGCACAAATAAATGATTTTTCATTAACTGAATGATTTCACAGAAACAAACTTTTTTCCTCCCTCAAGCTGTGTCTCCTCTTTCAATCAGTAGGATATGGGTGAGGAAAATTTCAGAAGATAGCCAAAAATCTGTTGTCCGTTTCCCCTTTTTAATATGAGATTGCATCTCCAATCTGAACTGTTTCCAACTTGCATGTTTTAGAGTTGTGTAGATAAATGACGTTTTGCTATATTAATTAGTGCGAGCTAAAATGATTTTCAGGATCATGTCATAGAACCTCATGATCTTGTCAAAAAAATGACTAAAATCAATGCCCTTTCTGAATTCTTTAAGAGTCACTGATCAACAGAGATGTTAATATTGAGGCAGAATATACCAATCTTGGGGTTTTAGCCAGCTGACTCCAGAATGCTCTCACCTTCATATTCACATTCTAGCCCTTTCCATTTTTCTACTTGATAAGTTTGTTTTACTTGTTTTAAAACAATAAGATATAGCATACCTACAAATGGATGTACTTAATGTTGATATACCATTTAAGATATAATAAATGAATACATTTTCCCTCATTTTCCAAATCAAGATATGGATTATGAGATATTCCTATACCTCTGATATAGTGTTTCCTCTTCCTCAGTTAACTTGCTTCCCTCAAGAGGTAACATTTTAGATTTTGTAATAATCATTTTGTTGCTTTTATATGTTTTCCATGTTGGTTTGCCTAAAAAAACATATCATTCAGCTTCATCTCTTTTGCAAATCAGGTAAGTAATATTTATTCAACTTGCTTAGTTCTTGTTCAGCATTCTGTTTCTATACCCATCCTAATGAATGAACCCAATTTTTTTTCATTTTCACTGTTGTATGCTATTTGCTCACCATCCATTTTGTTTGAAGTATCTTTCTTTTCTTCTTATTCTTGAATTATAATTGTTCAAGGTATGCAATTCTCATTTAACATCTCCCTCATTAAATAAAATAATTCCATTTTCTTCTGCTTCCACTGGCACTGCTGAAAAATGGGCTGTTACTGTGCATTTCCTTGGTTGGTAGTCTTTTTTCCCCCTCTTGTTACTTTTTAAGTCTTCTCTTTCTTTTTGTTGCTGTGTGTATTACAAAGTATTGAAAGAGCAATTTCAAAAAGACTCTTGGTTGAGTGTGGTGGTGCATGCCTGTTATCCCAGTGATTTGGGAAGTTAAGGCAGGAGCTTTGTGAGTTCAAAGCCAATCTCAGCAAATAAGTGAGACCCTAAGCAACTTAGCGAACCTTTTATATTTCTAACAATTCTACTGGGTTGTATTTTAAATAATCATGTTTTGAATTTCTAATTCTTTGAAAAAATACTTAAAGAATAAGAAATTCAAGCATTTCAACATTAGATTTATGCTTTATATATAATGAACTCAGTCTATATATTTTTCCTGGATCTGCTTTTGTGGCTTTCTCTTTTTGCTGACTCTCACCTGCAATGTCTTTTTCTTGTGTCTATAGTGGTTTTCTTCTGTTGCAGGTTTGCATTCCTTGGAAATTTATTGATAGGAATTATTTGAAATGTGGAGTTAAGTGCATTCTTCCAGAGAGGGTGGGCATTGCTTCCAGTCCCTAATAACATTAGGATAAGGAATCACTTTTTAAAATTTATTTTATATTAGTGCATTATAGTTTTACATAATGATGGGATTTGTTGTCACATATTCCTAGATGCACACAATTCAACAATATAAATTGTTCAGTGTCCCCCCACCACACCTCTCTACCTCCCTCCTTCCATCCCCAGATCTCTTGCCTTTCTTCTGGGCTTTATATTGTTTCTAAAACCCCCCAAACAGTGACATGATTATTATACCTATGAAGAACACTTTATATATATATGACTATAGTGTATACAGTGATATACTTATAACTGCTTGGATTGTACCTTGCTTTATCTCAGTTCCATTTCCCCTTCTCCTCCCTTCATATCATCCCTGGTTATTCTTCGAAATATTTGACAATAGGATTAAACATTTTTGGATAGGGATGCAGTATAGCTTGTTCAAATATCATATGCAGTATCTTGCAACTATGTCTCATAAATATTAACATATTGCATTTTTGTTCTATGGATCTAACACATGAGTTTGTTTACCTTACTCCCAAGCCTTGATTTAGGTCCAGCCTCCACAAATGAGGGAAACAATTTGATTCTTGACTCTCTGGGTTTGGCTAACTTCACTCAGCATGATATCTTCATTGCCATCCATTTACCCTCAATGGATGTAATATCATTGTTTCTAACAGCTGAGTAGAACTCCATATATACGTATACATATGTATGTATGTGTGAGTGTATATATATATACACATCAGAGCTTTTGGATCCATTCATCTAGTGAGAGGCATCTGGGTTGGTTCCATAATTTAGCTATTGTAAATTGAGCTGCTGTGAACATGGATATTTCTGTGTCACTGTAATGTACTGATTCTAACTCCTCTGGGAAAATACCCAGAAGAGGGATAGCTGGGTTATATGGTGGGTGCAACCCAAATTTTTTGAGGATTCTCCATGTTGCTTTCCAGAATAGCTGTACCAGTCTGCAATTCCACCAACAATGTGCTAGTGTAAGGAACTACTTTTAAACCAACTTTTTTGCTTGAGGTTTTGGTATGTAAATAGGTTTTAATTCTTAGCAGAGTCTTCTTTCTCTTTCATTTGTAATTAAGGCTGAGATTGACAGGTAACCTCACCATTGCCCAAGTCATTGTCTAGCTCACAAACTGTGGCTATAACTTTTGTTGATTCTCTTTATGTGGAGATTTCTAATTTGTCTACCTACCATAATGTTTTCTGACCTTGCCTGCTGTCTTGGGTATTTGTAAGCCACTACAACTCCATCTCTAGGCCACCAAGGATCGGGTGGAACCTTGAGGGGAAATCCTACCCTACAGCTAGTTTGCCCTTATTGATCTCTGCTGTGTCTTTTTCTGACCTTTCAGAAACTTTCTTATTTTTGACATAAATGCTTTGGTCATCTTTTAAAAAATCCTGAGCATTATATTTATATCTGCTCTATTGCCAGGAAATTCTCTTGATATCTTGTTAAACATATTTCAGAAATGAATAACTCCTTTCTTATTCTTTTAGGTACTCCCTTGAAAAGCATTCATTAAAAAATGTAGTCATTTCTTATAAAATGGCTTCTAGAGTAAAGCTAGCAGGTTTATACAAATTTTATAAAAGTAAAAAAAATTTTAGAAATATTTACTATTTCTACTTGAAGATAATTAATAACTATTAGAACTTACTCATGCTTATACCTTCACAGCTGCTGTTTTGGGCCTTAAAAGATTTCTTCAAAGCATATCACATGATCATTTTATAAGCAGGCCAGCAGAAATTTCTAAGTTAATTACAGTTTGGCAGAGTGTATCCAAACCCTCTTATCTGAACAGTGAACCCAATAATTTAATCAGTCTGTCTGTTGATTAATCACGTTTTAATCCATCTGATATCAGCACTGAAAAAGCTCTTCATCTATTTCTTGTAAAACTTATCTCTCTGAATGCACAGCTGCTGTGAGCTACTGGTATTAATAACTTGAATAGGAGACAGAGCACAATGGATTCTCAAAGGCTGCAGAAAAAAAAAGTTTGGACTCCTAAAACTATTATTCAAGACTCTCTACAATCTGACCCAACTCTATACAATGTTCCCATATTCATTTCTGGGGGCTTCCCCTACTGTCACCCATGCACTAGTTTTCGAAGCTATGTACCTGAATTCTTACAACCTTTCTGTTGACTGTTTCTGAATCTTGTGAGTTGATGAATTGATAAACATCTATTTACCAAATATTGCATGCCAGACCTGTTCTGTGTTACTTCACTTAATCCCTTACAGTTTTTCTGTTAGCATACTGATGGTTACCTACTTATGTCTGGTTTACAAAGTCACAAGCTCTTTGCAAAGGGTGAAGAGGAAGGATAAAAGGCTACATGAGTCTCTGACCCACTATTTTTAGTCATATGTGAATTATATTCAGAGAAATAATCTTTATATTTCTGCATGTGAGACAACACATCCTCTCAAGGCTCAACACTATATAAGAGGTAAAGGGCATTTGGCCAAAGGTGGGCACTGGAGACTATGTGGCTAAAACTCCTTCCTTGACATGCAGCAGGTACTGAGTATAGTCAGCTGTCATTCATCACTCTCCTCTTGAAATTGTTTTCCTTTTCATCCCATAAAAGGATGTGTTTCTGTCATTTTTCCCTTCCCACCCTCTTACTATCTTATCTCCTTACGTGGAGAATCTTCCATTCAATCACTACAGTCCAGCCCAAGACTGAAATTGAGCATACCCCTCTCATTGGGTGTCAACAGTCTTCAACATATCAACTCAACAGAATGAGAGAATTTCAAGTTTAGTCTAAAATGTGAAGGAACTTCAAAATGTTTTTAGAATTTTGATCTTGCTATATGTTGGGCCACAGGAACAGGAAATGAATTAACGTACTTGACTCAAAACTATAAAGATTTTTCATTTCACTAAAAGATAACTATTTTGTCTGTTTTAAACCAGTTTGTCTACTCAATGATGTCTACTATATGATGTCAGTGTCCATGTGATAGTTTCATCCAAGTTTTTCATTGTGAACAAACACAGACTAGTCCTAGCATAGCACATTCCTCTAATTCTACTTTTCTAGCTTTCTTATTTCTCTTTGTTTAAATGAGTACCTATGTGAGCCCTAATTAATTCCATTTTGCTAGACACAGTTAATTAAACAAGGGATGACTGTCTAATGCAAATTAAGTCTGTCAGAGTCTTGACCACTAGGGGTTAAAATTTAGTCTAACAGATTATAAGTTTGGGGGAATGGTTATACCTGTAATTTGTACACTTGGGACCTGTCATATGTCTAGTATATTAACTGAGATGGAGAAAGACTTCTGAAGAGAAAGAAGGAAGAGACAGGAAAATAGTAGCAGAGAGAAAAGACAAAAACATTCTAGGTATAGCTGTATTTCCCTTCTTGCATTATGTAAAGTACTTTTTTCCCTTAAAGTCAATACGTCATGCTCCACTTTCCAAAAAATTTTAAATTGTTCAAGTTGATGTTTTTTCCTGTAACAAAAATGTTATAATTATTGTTAGATCCATCAAATGTTAATGTCTCTAATATTATTTTTATTTCATATTACATAAATACACCCAAATTCTAACTTGACTCTAATATTCACAGGCTGTGCAACAATGAATAAGCCATTGAATTTTTATCAGCCTCCGTTTTCATCATTAGTAGCAGGATAGTAGAGTTGTGGTGATCAAGTATCATACATGTGATACTCTATATTATTCTATATTCTATATTATATTTATTCTGTAAATATCTGCAATTCCCATTGCTTAGCTTTTTTGGTAATTTATATTTCTGGGATAGCATTGCTACTATTGTTTATTGTGGTTTCCATGTAGATAAATGTTCCTACTGTAAATGATTGACTCTGTCACTAATTCAGATTTCAAGTGCTATCTTTATATACCTCACTAGAATGGAAAAAAATCTAATTTTATTAAGAAAAAGTGATTTATTCATCCTACCTATTTCTCCCTCCCTCTCCCCCCCCCAAAAAAAAAACAAGCAAAGATTAGTCTGATTGTTGTTTGGGGAAAGAATAAAATATTAATAAATATAGCTCAGGAATTAAGTAAACTATTAGAGAATTCCTTCATAAAGATGGAGTTGTCCTAGAAAATGGGTCAATGTTGAATTTTGTTTTTTTGTTATTCCCAGGGTAGTTGTATGACAAATTTATAATTGTGGAATAATATTACATAACAAGATATTTGCTGTTAGACCTATTTGCAAAGTGATTCTCCTCTTTTGCAGAATAGCATAGTAGAAAGTGAAATATTTTAGAAGACAATTTGTCTTGCAGTGTTTTCATTTTCATAATTCTGATTTATAAAACCAAATAACTTAAGGATTTTTTTAATTCACAGAATAATCTTGGAAATTAAAGAAGTAACAAATATCTCTTTGATATTTTATTATTTTTAAAGAAAGAGGGAGACAGTGAGAGAAAAAGAAAGAATCAGCTTTGTTTTTATTTTGTCAAAGGTCTCTCAGACACTTAGTTGTGTATGTGGTGCTAGGGTTTAAACCTGGGTGTTTGTGTGTGCCAGACAGGCAATCCAACCACTGAACCACCACTCCAGTCCCAATATCTCTTAGATCTAATGTAAGCTGATATAACTTCTTTTGTAGCTTAAACAGTATAAAACTCTACTACCCCATATTTCATTGAACAGATTTCTCATTCCAGCACCCACTTCTGTAGGTCAAGAATAAAGCTTTAGAATCACAGGTCACTAATATTTTTTAAATGCTCCCCTTGCTCCACTATCCCCAGTTTCACTCAGCCTCTACTTATCCCATTAATATGCTTCACTAAGTAGCATATTGTTTTTGTTTTGGTTGCTTTGGGTGTTGTTTGTATATTTTTCTATATGCTGTAATTTTCATTTATTAGTGTTATAATGGTGCCCACCATATACTTTGAATATAGCCCTTGCTGGTCTGCCAGGGAGGCTTATTTGAAAATGGACATGTTTTTCCTTTCCTCTTTTCTCTCTGTCCTTCCTAACCTGGGGTGGAACAAGATTAGCTTTTCACATCCTAGGCCAAGTTATGTGTCTTTGAGCACTAACCAACCACAGGAAGGAGAAGGGCAGAAGATCTAGGAAGTGACTGTCTCCCAAATGAACAAGTGAATTTCAACACCCAATGGGCACACCTGGTACCTCCCTATCAGGGCACACCTGGAATGAAACCTTTGAACAGGTTCTTCAAAAACCGTCTCCTTCCCCATTCTATGCAGAAACACAGCCTCTGGGACTGGAGTCCCCTGTGCTTGCTACTCCTTTCCTAGCAAAGCAATAACCCTTTTCTTTCCTTTTTCTCAAAACCCTGCCCTCAGTATTGAATTGGCATGAATTCATACTGGGGACAAGGACCAAACTTAGAAACAGTATGTTTCTAAACATATCCACAGTGGTGTACATAGCTGTGATTTATTCTGCAAATTTTAGTGTTCATTTTCCCTCATTTTGTTGGACCTTGAATCTTTTTCTAGTGTTTTGCCACAACACATCTGTAGAGTTTTCTTTTTATATTCATCATGGCCATTGTCACTATTTTAATTCAGTAGTAACCATGGCAGCATTATATATATATATATATTTTGAAGAGGGGTCAATTAAATGGTTTTAAAATATTAGTATTTTTTATTAAGCAAATATGATCAGGCTGTCTGGCATTTAAATCTCCTAACTCATGCTGAAAAATCACTCTAATCATTTCAAACACAAGAAAGTCTCCAACTTGTGGTTTTATAATGTTAGTTACACTGACTGGCACATCCAACAAAGATATCACCTAATTCTTCCTTCACTACCAATAACCATTTTTAAATATCTGAAGATTGCTAATGCACTGAAGATTAGGGCTATGGATGTTTATCTTCCTTATTATTAGGAATGAACCCTTATCTAGTCTAACTATTCCTGAATATGTTTATTTTGTTATATTAACTCCCTTAAGCCATACTAATATGACTTAGCTGTTAAATATTAAAGCAAAATATTCTCTTATGGAAACATACTCAAGTTCTAGCATTCCCAGGTCAAAAGCTTTAGTAAGTTATTGCCCAATTATTGAAACTCTAACTCTCATCATAAAACCAAGGAAAATTGGTTGTATCTACATTTTCATTCATCTTTCACTTAATTTAAAAATTCTAAAAAGTCTAGAGTCAGTAAAGGAAACTCTTTGGCAAAGTGGTAGCAAACATGACTCAATTTGAGAAAGAAAACCTAGAATAAAATATCTATTACTGATTTGTTACAGGGTGACTATTTTTGAATTTTGCCACTTTAGCTGAATTTGGAAAATGCTGAATTTTAAAATTTCTGTGAAGTTATTAATACCTACTGATAGTTCCATTATACACAGTAGTTGTCTATAATATGGTCAATCATCAAAGATTTTTTTTTACTTTTGCTTAAATTACAAAAAGATCAGCACAGCACAAAGGAGTAAGCTGATAAAAATTCCCTTTGATTTTCCTTGTACTTCCTGTTCAGTATTTGGCTTGAAGATCATTGATATGGTTTAAAAAAAGAAAATTAGAACAACTCAAACAGTACAATAAATTTAAGTTGCAACACAGGAAGGAAAAATACTTATTGGTAGAATTTTAGGTTTTAAGGGTTCACCAAAGAGGAACATTTTTTTAAAAGAAGGAAGTACAGTGAGAGAGAGAAAGAGAATGAATCAACCTTTATTGAGTCTTTCACATGACCTCCGTTGCTCCAACACCCAGTTGTGCACATGGGTGCTGGGGTCTGAACCTGGTACTTGCACATGCCAGGCAAGCGCCGCAATCGCTGAGCCACCACTCCAGCCCAAAAAGGAACATTTTAAGAAAGAATCTTTGTCTTGACTGTCTACCAATTAAATTGTGTCAGCTTGAGATAGGATAGAGGAAATAAGAAATAGGTAGAAAAGATACCATTAAGGAAGGACAGGAATAAGATTTTAATTCGGAAGTTCCACGTAGTTTTTCAGGCCTGTCACTCTGTGAACCAGTCTCTTTCCCAGGCCTGTTACCCCAAAATTCTTGGTAAATCTATAAATTTAACACCCTAATAAATAGATTAAGTAAAGAGAGAGACAACAATTGAGAAACCTATAATCTAGGGGACTTTCTAGCACTATCTACAGACCAAATAATAAAGACCATGTCGATATCAGGATCCAGAAATCGATCAGACCACCATAAACCATCTGGAGACCACCAGACTGATATCACTCCTACATATTTCCCATACCCACTCCTCACCAAGTTTGAGAACACGCCAAATGTGTTTTTTTTTCTTGAGATGATGCACATTCTCCCTTGAGTGCTTGTTCCTTGCTTTGCCCCAAAGACATCTCTCTCTTGAGATGGCCTTCATTCTCCCTAGAAGGTGAGTTGCTTTCCTCAAGTAACCGGTGTCTATGCCTCTGACTAGGGTGTGGTGAAATTATATTCCATCAAGCCAAGAACCCTGCTGGCACTGAGTGGACTCCCCCTTCTCTCTGAGCACTCCTCTGACCCTTCTTCACAGATACCTCTTCACTCTTGACAAGCCTATTGATTCTTTTGTTTTCTATGGGTTGTTAGGATAATAGTTATTTGGGACATTACTCTACATAGTATATAGCTTAGAATTACTGGACTATGAAGCTTTTCCTTTCTTGATACAGGTGAAACTTTTCTGTCTTGTTTTATATTTTTAAAAAACTTCCTACACATATTGTGATGGGATCTATGTTAAATATCCATTGCCGTGACCAAATACCTGACAGAAATAAACTGAAAAGCAGGAGAGATTTATTTTGGCTTACAGTTTGAGAGGTTTCAGTCAGTGGCCACGAGCCCCATTGCTGTTGGCCCATAGTGAGGCTGGGCATCATACTGAGGAGCATGTGGTGGAGCAAATCTGCTCACCTTGCGGCAGCTCGAGAGCAGAGACAGGGAAAGAGAGGAAGGGACCCACCAGAAACAATATAAATCCATCAAGGCATACTGCTAGTGACCTACTTCTTCCAACTAGGCACTGCCTTCCAGCATGGAGCCAAGTCTTCACCACATGAGCCTTTGGGGGATATTCCAGATCCAAACTAGAACATAGTCCTAGGATTTGCCACAGACACAGAAGGAACTTAGTTGGTTAAGGTCCTGACTGGCTCACCAGCTAAGAAATATCCTATCCACATGAATCAGAAAAGACTCCAAGCAGGATGGTACCTGAATGGGTCCAGTCTATTTAGATTCTAGAGCTCAGCTATAATCAGAAGGGTAGGGCCAGGAATCAGGAAGGTCTTAGAGGCTATAGCATGATGAAATTCAAGTATGATTGCTACCACTGAGGTAGCCACTGCAGTAGGCTGAGAATGAGAGGGGTGTGATAGTGGGCATTCTGTAGCACAACCCTCCATACAGAAGCTAGCCACAGTCTGGAGACGCCAGGGCATTAAACTGATCTGTAACAGAGGACTCCCTGAGGGATCAGAAGAAGCAAGTAAGGATCCCAAATGTTAAGGAGAGCACTAATAGGAAAGAACCTAAACATAGTACCTGTACCTGAGATTTGAATATAAGCCAAAACTACCTGTCTATTCAGTAAGAGAATGGAATCAGCAATAAATACTTTGGTTCCCATGCCTCACAACAAGATCTACTTTAATGCGTTGGCTTTAGTCTAGGTTCTTTCAAGAAACATTATCTGAGTATCTACTAGTGATCAGGCTAGCAGTGGAGAATATAGTAAGAAATATTGGGCAGTTTCTCCCCTTACAAATGCGACACTCTAGTGGAAAGCCTACATAAAAAATAGCAATAAAGGGTAGTAGGATAATAAGAGTATCAGCTGAGAGAAGTATATATTACTATGGGGACCTGAGTCAGTTTGTCCTGTTAGGTCCCAACAGATCAGAAAGGCTTTTCAAAGAGACTAAGCTAGCATCTGAAGAAGGGCCAAAGTAGGGATGGCATTGACACATAGATCAGCTTTGTTGAATAAGCTGGCAATGTTGCTTCCACACCTGTGACTTGCAAAGTAATTCTTTCAACCAAGAGCTGCATCTTTGCAGAACCACCCAGCACCAAGGCTTATAGAGAGTCAAACTAACAGGGACTCTACCTACCTCATTGGCCAAGTATTTCTGAACAAAAATAGCATCTTTGGATTTACCGAGGTACAAAGCATTAGGAGTAGTGGATAGAGCAGAGAAAAGGAGGACTTTAAGGCTTTTGGAAATCAGACCAGAGAAGAAAAACAGCCTCATTCAAGGGAATCATTTCTTGAAATGTCTGCTAAGACAGTGGCATCATAAGTGTGCCTACTGGTTGAGTGGTAGGGAGCCACCTGTAGGGATGCAGAGCAAATTTAAGCATTTGCCAAGATGGAAATTTAACCCATTAGCCTTGAGCTTCCTGAAGCAATTCTATTTGTCGTTTTACCCATTACGATTATGTAACATGGTTTCTTAATAGGAAATCAAAGTAAGGCTGGTGATGTTGTGCACAAATACAATAGAAATGGGATGGCTTAATTAGTAAAAAATTAACTGGCATAATTCCTATAAGTTAAAATGTACATATTTAAGGAGGCTTATTGTAACATTTATACCATTTATTTTATAATATACTAATTCAAATGTAAAAGTGAATGTAAATTACCAGAAATTAACATGCAATGTGAAGAAAAGTCCTTTTATCCTCTGCAACTGTAGCATTTGGCAGATTCAGGAATAAATAATCTTTTGTGGCAAGGGTATGGCTTATCAAACATATGCAGATCAGCACTAATTAATGCTAATTAAGGTTTCCTGTCTATCTAGTTGGAAAAACGTCCAAATGTTATGAAATCCAGTTAGTATGCCTATTACGCTAATTGTTTTATATGGGGTGGTTCTTAATTAAAATATGTAAATTGACCTTAATTGCTATATACTAATGGGGGTTCATGTTATCTCACTAAAAGTGACAAGATGGTGAGGAGGGGTACTTAAAAGACTAATTCTGATAAATCCTTAACTAAATGACCTTTACTCAAAATTAATTTTAATTGGAAGTTGGCAAAAGAAACATTTTTCCTTCTTTGTTTCTTTTTAGTTGTAAGTAATGGAAGAATGTTGCTCTTCTTTGTTAATACAGCTTTAGAAGCAGTCCTGGATTGTTAATTACACTTAACAAGCAAGTTAATTTTACTGTTTACTGTTTATACTTATCAGGAAGTTATTGATATTCTCATTTCCATCTAGAGAAAAGTGACTTTCTTCTTATGGAATGTGAATGTATGGTTAGAATGCTATAGGTAATTTGACCTAGTTATTTTGCTAGAATGTGTTAGTTTGGTGAGCCAATAACTCTAATATGTATTCCTTGACTGATTTACATTGGAATTAATTTTTAGGAAAATTATATATTTTTTCTTTGCAAACATAAGCTTATTAGAGTTAAGTGATTGAAGATATTCAGATTAAATAGGATGAAGTGATGTTTTTACATTTTACCTGTCATGTTTTTATTCATTTTTTAATTACAAACACATTAAAATATGCATGCCCAAAACCAATATTAATAAATTTAATTTTTTTCCTATTCTAAACCTAGAATTGCAGGATTTAATTTTGCTGAACCTAACAAATATTTTAATTTTTCATTTGAAAGTAGTATACGTTCAAATGTAATTTAAAGTATGTTAAAAATTCTTCAGTACAAACATGTGAAGGGATTTGGTAAAAATATTGTCATATGGAAATGAGTATATAATAAAAGACCATGTTTTCTTTGCCTAAAGGAAACCCAATATCTTTATTCTTTCATCAGGACATTGTGACAAATGTTTCACCCAGAATCATCCGGGGGACCACCTCTGGCCCTATGTATGGCCCCGGACAAAGCTCCTTCCTGAATATTGAGCTAATCAGTGAAAAGACGGCTGCATATTGGTGTCAAAGTGTCACTGAACTAAAGGCTGACTTTCCAGACAATGTAAGTGTGATTTAACATCTGAAACAAGAGAATTGGCATAAGTTGGTGAATGTTTATTTAAACATCCAATTCATAGGC
Organism: Aplodontia rufa; assembly: GCA_004027875.1. Lineage (NCBI taxonomy): Eukaryota > Metazoa > Chordata > Mammalia > Rodentia > Aplodontiidae > Aplodontia > Aplodontia rufa. The sequence continues at coordinate 1,362 of PVKS010039833.1, read as the reverse complement.
TTATAAATATTAATGCGTATAATATATTTTATTAAAGAATTTGCCAGTTGCTTTGCTGATACATAGAAAGATAAAAAAGAAAGGAAGCTCAAGAACTCATAAAAATCTGTGCAGTCTGAGGCTTTGTTATAAATGGGCTTCATGTAGATGGAAGAAGTATCTACATAAGCAGAAGGAAGAGAAATGAAATACTTATTTTATTGAGTTGGTTTTCACTCTCTATGGCTGGTATTTATGAAGGTGATGACCTTAGGAAGAAATTGCAGACTATAAATCATTTTAAATATAATCCTAGGGCTGAAGTAGAATACCTTATGTACTTTATTTATATTTTTTTCAGTGGGAGATAATTTACCAAATAATTTTAAAAGCCTTATGCTAAATGAATTGACCACCTTTTATAAGACCTTTCTGTTTTAAAGAACTGTACACAAACACCGCAGTAAAATCAGGCTTAAATGTAATGCACAATACTTTCTGTTCAGTAGTCTGGTTAGAGGATTAACATCATTCATTTATCACCCTTTGCCCTTTCTGTTTCTCATTCTTTTTTTCAATGAGTTGATAGTGAATGGTGATTGAGTTTGGGGTAGAATGTGTGTTTCTATTGTAGGAAAAATTTTCCTACATGTGTCCTGCAAAGACAAAAGAGAGCACCTCATGTATTCTAATAATAAATTTTGTTAAACCTAATGAATTGATGGGTGTTTGCCTGTAACCTGATAAGCCACAAAATCTCACAAGTGACACACTATTGCCTAGTCCATCAAGATTTTTTCTACTTAAGGCAACTCTAATTATTTCAACATTCTCTCCTACCTTGATACAAAATATAATCACACTGGACAAATCTAATTTCTTTTCCAAAAGACAGTCATTCAAATGTGCAGGAAACTATCATGACCCAGCTGAAATCTATAACTTCTGCTATAGATAGGAATATTTTATTTTATGAGCTTGATTTTGCATTTATCTCTACTTTCACATTATACAGTTAAGTCTTAAGAACAGTGATGCTAATCTTTTTGGTTTTTAAAGGACTCACATCTTTTGGGAAACTTGTCTCACAATGACAGGGACAAAAAATGTATATATTATTACACACACGTGTGTGTGTATACACACACACACACACACACGTATATATATATATATATATATATATATATATATATATATATATAAACTTGGTCTATAGTCTTAAGCACTATGCTATATATAGAGTATGGAATATAATGATGATGATGATGTATGAGCAGTGTTATAAAACATTTAAACATCTTAAACTCATTTATCTTTCAATAACTTTGTAAGATAGGTACTATTGTATGCCCAGTTTCATAGATGAGGAAATGGAGGCAC
>PVKS010039832.1:0-16998 GCA_004027875.1 Aplodontia rufa | reverse complement strand
GGGGGAGGAGTCGCTCCACGCAGCGTTCCTGTGCGAAGAGCGGGCAGAACGACCTTGCGAGCCGTCCTCCGAGGGGCCGAGTTAGGGCGGGGATAGGGCGAGGAGTCTCTCCCAGCTGCACTCCAGAGCGAGGAACAGGCAGGGTGACTCAGCAAGCCTGAGCCATCCTCCGAGGGGCCTAGTTAGGATAGGGATGGTGAAAGGAGTCGCCCCCCGCTGCACTCCAGAGGGAGGAACAGGTAGAATGACCCAACGCTGGGCCATCCTCCGAGGGGCTGAGTTAGGAAAGGTTGGGGAGCCGGGAACAAGGGGGCGAATGCTGGCGGCTGGAACACGGGACCTGCATCTTCTACCGCTGCTGATCTGACGTCTCTGCTGATCTCTCCGGTTCTATATGTCTTCTCTGCTCTCTCCCTTCAGGACACAGCTGCTTGCTTGCTTGCTTTTCTCTGGCTGTTTCTCCTCTGGTTCTATGCTTTCTCTTTGGCTGCTTCCTCTACCTGACTAGCTGCTACTCTATTTATCCATTACAACAGCCAATAGGGTACAATGCAAACACCTTTCTCCAATTGTAACAAATGAGTGGCCGAAGAGCTTAGTCATGCGGTCAGGCAATTTGCTAATTACAAGCCAGCTGGACCCCTTAGAGTTGTTTACCACCAATTCTTCTACAAGCCAGCTGAACCTCATGTTCCCAACATACCACCAGACTTTTACAGAAGAATGAACACCTCTCCTTAGTAAGCTATTCTGTGAAACTGAAATGGACAGAACCCTCCCAAATAATTTTTACAAGGTAAACATAACCCTGATTCCAAAACCCAACAAAGATGCATCAAGAAAACTATAGACCACTTTCTCTAGTGAACATAGACACAACAATCCTTAATAGAATTCTAACAAATTGCATCCAAAAATATATCAAAAAGATAATAATACATAATAATCAAGTAGGCTTCATTCCAAGAACGCAAGGCTGGTTCAACATACGTAAATCAATAAATTGATTCAAAACTTAAACAGCATTAAAAACAAAAACCATATGATCATCTCAATTGATGCAGAAAATGCCTTCAGCAAAATTCAACACCTATGTATACCAAACTTCTGGAGATGGTATGGATGTATCAAAGTAAATTACTTTCATTTTGTAAGAGCCATTTATGAAAAACCCATGGCCAACATTATACTTAATAGAGAAAGACTGAAAACACTCCCACTAATATTGGGAACAAGACAAGGCTATCCACTCTCACTACTCTTATTCAATATACTCCTATAACCCTAGCCAGAGCTCAGACAAGAGAAGGAAATCAATGGAATTTGAATAGCAAAAGAGGAAGTCAAGCTATATGTATTTGCTGATGACATGACCTATATACAGCAGACACAAAAAGCTCTGTCAAAAGACTACTAGAGATTATAAATGAATTTAACAAAGTGGCTGATTATAAGATCAACACTCTTAAAACAACAGCATTCTTTTTTTTGACATTTAAATTCATTTTATTAGGTTATCATGAAGCAACTGATATAAATGCAGCAACACTGTTTCATCTTTCTTGCTTAGTAGTGCTTTGGCAAGCACTACTAAGCAAGAAAGATGAAACAGGCGGTTTTGCCATTCCAGATCTAAAACTATACTATAGGGCCACAGTAACAAAGACAGCATGGTACTGGTATCAAGACAGGGAAGAAGACCAATGGAATAGAATAGAAGACCCCAAAACAAATCCTTAAATCTTTAAACATCTGATTTTTGACAAAGGGGGACAAAATATTACATGGAGAAGTGACAGCCTCTTCAACAAATGGTGCTGGACAAACTGGTCATCCACCTGCAGAAAGATGAAATTAGACCCATATCTTTCTCCTTGCACAAAAATCAAATCAAAATGGATTAAGGAGCTTGGTATCAAACCAGCTACGTTACAATTGACAGAAGACAAAATTGGTCCAACACTTCAACATTTGGGAGTAGGCAAAGACTTTCTCAACAGGTCTCCGAAAGTGAAGGAAGTAAAGTCAAAAATCAATGAATGGGATGTCATAAAGCTAAAAAGCTTTTATACTGCCAAGGAAACAATCAAAAAAGTCAAGAGGTTTCCTACGGAAATGGAGAGTATCATGGACCATGATTCCTCAGACAAGGGTCTCATATCCAGAATCTATAAAATACTCAAAAATGTCAGCTACAGAAACACCAACAGCCCAATTGATAAATGGGCAAAAGAGCTAAATAGAGACTTCTCACCAGAGGACACTGATCAAGCCAATGAATACATGAGAAAGTGCTCTAAATCTTTAGTAATCAGAGAAATGCACATGAAAACCACATTAAGATATCACCTTACACCAGTCAGAATGGCAAAGATGAAGAAAATAAATAATAATAGATGCTGGAGGGGCTGTGGAGAGATAGGCACACTAACACACTGTTGGTGAAGCTGCAGACTGGTACAGCCCCTCTGGAAAGCAGTATGGAGAATCCTTAAAAAACTAGGGATGACTCCACCATACGACCCTGCTATTCCACTCCTGGGTATCTTTCCAGGGGACTTAGAATCAGCACATTACAGTGACACAGCAATATCGATGTTCATAGCAGGACAATTTACTATTGCTAGGCTATGGAAACAACCCAAATGTCCCTCACTGGAAGAATGGATCCAAAAACTGTGGTACATTTATACCATGGAATATTACACAGCAATTAGAAACAATGACATTGCAGCCTTCGAGGGTAAATGGATGGTTATGGAAGAGATCATGATGAGTAAAATCAGCTTAACCCAGAGATCTAAGGGTCGATTATCTCCACTCATCTGTGGAGGTGGGAACTAGACCCCTGGCTCTATCGTATAGTTTCAGATCTGGAATGGCAAAACCGCCTGTTTCATCTTTCTTGCTTAGTAGTGTTTTGGCAATTCTTGGCTTCTTATTGTTCCAAATGAATTTGAGAATTGCTTTTTCTAGGTCTGTAAAGAACGACATAGATATCTTTATAGGGATAGCATTAAATCTATAGAAAGCTTTCGGTAGAATGGCCATTTTTATTATATTAATTCTGCCTATCCAAGAGCATGGGACATCTTTCCATCTTCTTAGGTCATCTTGGATTACATTCTTCAATGACTGATAGTTTTCGTTGAAGACATCTTTGATTTCCCTTGTTAGGTTAATTCCCAAGTATTTTATTTTTTTCGAAGATATTTTGAAAGGGACTGATTTCCTGACTTCTTCTTCAGTCCTATTATTATTAGTGTATAGGAAAGCTTATTGATTTATGCATGTTGATCTTGAATCCTGCCACTTTGCTAAATCTATTTATGAGTTCAAGCAGTTTACTGATGGAGTTTTTTCGATCTTCCAGATACAGGATCATGTCATCAGCAAAAAGAGAGAGTCTGACTTCCTCTCTTCCTATTTTTATCCCTTTGATTTCTTTCTCTTGCCTAAATGCTCCAGCTAGGGTCTCAAGAACAATATTGAATAAAAGTGGTGAGAGTGGACAGCCTTGTCTTGTTCCCGATTTTAGTGGAAATGCTTTCAGCTTTTCTCCGTCTAGTATTATACTAGCTGAGTGTTTAGCATATATAGCCTTAACAAAGTTCAGAAATGGTCCTTTGAACCCCATCTTCTCTAGAGTTTTGAACATAAAAGGGTGCTGGATTTTATCAAAGGCCTTTTCTGCATCCAATGAGATGATCATATGGTTTTTGTCCTTGATTTTGTTTAAGTGGTAGATTACGTTAATTGTTTTGCGTATGTTGAACCAGCCCTGCATTCCTTGGATGAAGCCCACTTGATCATGATGTGTTATTTTCTTGATAAGTTTTTGAATACGGTTTGCTAGTGCTTTATTAAGGATTTTTGCATCCAAGTTCATAAGAAATATTAGTCTGTAGTTTTCTTGATGTATCCTTGTCAGGTTTTGGTATCAGAGTTATGGTTGTTTCATAAAAAGTGGATGGGAGCATTCCCTCCTTTTCAATTTCTTGGAATAACTTAATAAGGAGAAGTGTTAGTTCCTCCTCAAAAGTGTGGTAAAAATCAGCAGAGAAGCCATCCGGTTCTGGGCTTTTCTTCTTTGGTAGACTTTTAATTGCAGTCTGGATTTCAGTGCCTAACAACAGTTTTCTTGTACTCCAGCAACAACACTGCTGAAGAAGAAATCCATAAATCTGTCCCATTCACAATAACCTCAAAAAGAATAAAATACTTTGGCATTAATCTAACAAAGGATGTGAAGGACCTCTATCGAACGTTTTTAAAAAAAAAAGAAACTGAAGAACATCTAAGATGGAAAAACATTCCATGTTCTTGGTTAGGCAAAATCAATATAATTGAAATGGCCATTCTGCCAAAAGCCCTGTACAGATTCAATGAAATCCCCATCAAGATATCAATGACATTTTTCATGAATATAGAAAAAGCAATTCTCAAATTCATTTGGAATAACAGGAAACCCAGAATAGCCAAAACATTAAGCATGAAAGAGGAAGCATGAGGTAACACAACACCTTACCAGAAATTGTATTATAGGGCTATAGTAACAAAAACAACATGGTATTGGTATCAAAACAGACATGAAGTTCAATGGAACAGAAGAGAAGACACTGAGACAAATCCACAAGTCTTTAACCATCTGATATTTGACAAAGGGGGAAAAAATATAGCATGGAGAAAAGACAGCCTGTTCAACAAATGGTATTGGACAAAATGGAAAGCCATATACAGAAAACTGAAATTAGATCCCTCTCACCTTGCAGAAAAATCAAATCAAAATGGATCAATGAATTAGGAATCAAACCAACAACTATACAATTGTTACAAGAAAAAATAAAATCAACATTCCACGACATTAGTGTAGACACTTCCTTCCTCTACAAGACTCCCATAGCTCAAGAATTAAAACCAAGAACCCATAAGTGGGATGCCATTAAACTTAAAAGCTTCTGCCCAGCTAAAGATTTAGTCAAGAAAATCAAGAGAGAACCTACACAATGGGAGAAAATCATTGCATGCTATGCCTCTGACAGGGGACTAACATCCAGAATATAAAAGAACTCAAAAGACCAAAAACTAAAAACACAAATAATCCAATCAATAAATGGGCTAGGGAACTAAATGGAAATTTCTCAACAGAGGAAGTGCAGAAAGCCAATAAATATATGAGAAAATGTTCTACATCACTAGCAATCAGAGAAATGCAAATCAAAACTTCACTGAGATTCTATCTCATTCCAGTCAGAGTGGCAAAAATGAAGAATATGAACAACAACAGATGCTGCAGGGTTGTGGGGAAAACGGAACACTAACACACTGCTGGTAGGCCTGCAAACTTGTACAGCCACTCTGGAAAGCAGTGCAGAGACTCCTCAAAAACCTAGGGATGGAAGTACCTTATGACCCTGCTATCTCACTCCTGGATACTTTCCTAAAAGAGCTTGAATTGGCATACTACAGAGACACAGCTACATCAATATTTATAGCAGCTCATTTTACAATAGCTAATCTATGAAACCAACCCAGATGTCCCTCGCTGGACAAATGGATTCAAAACCTTTAGCATTTATATACAATAGAGTTCTACTCCACTATTAGATGATATCATGCCTTTTGCAGTCAAATGGATGGAAATGGAAAAAATTATGCTGAGTGAAATATAGCAAACTCAGAGACTTTAGGGTCGAATGTTTTCTCTCATATGTGGAAGTTAATATAAAACCTTAGACAGGATGATAATCAGCAAGTTTAAGTAATAAACTCATCATAGTTCAAAATTTCCATAACCTGGGGAAACCATACCTATGAAGGAGAGGGGGGCAGGGAAGGGAGGGAGGAATAAGGGATGTTATTAATACAATGGAGAACACTCAACTCTCATGAGAATCCTAACTATACACAAGCAGATAGAGAAAATCAGAATGTGAACAATTATTATACATGTATATGTTCATTTCAAACTATAGTATGGTGGGATTACATAGTTGACATGAGTTCAGGGAATGGATGAAGGGGGGTAGATTCTGATCTAGGATCGGCCTTAACTATTTCATTATGTCAATATCCATGTACACATGAATGTGTAACAACAATTCCCTCCAATTTGTAAGACTATGTCAAACTAATAAAAAAAGAGTCATACCTAAATTCTTCTCTCTCAACAACTTATAATAAGCAGTAATTATTTAATGATCTAAAATTCTCACCAGAATATATGCCATATTCCACTCATCATTATACATCTAGCACTGATACCTAAGAAATAATAAATGTCGAATAAATGCAAGATATAAGTGCTAATGAATAAGTAGTTGTTTGAACTAAGTCAAAGAAGTGCTCATGTACTGATTGTTTTAGGATATGTGGTTAACCAAAGTCTTATTTATTCACGCATTTTTAGAAAAGTGTCCCAAGTACATTATAACAATTTCAAATTCTGAAAGTATAATTTATTAGTCTTTCATGTTAATGAAATCAACATGGTCATTTTAGGCATCATGAATCTCAATCTGTTTTCACTCAATACAGAGGAAATATATATTACATATAGAGACAATGGACCCTAGCAGAGGTTTAAGGTCATAAAAAGAATGTTCCTTCTGTTTAGAGATGTGGGCTGGTAAGTTATCCAGGATTTTAAATGATGAGCACATGGTCCATTTTCAAACTGAGAACAGTCATCTGGCTATAAAAACAGAATGTACTTTTGTAAATATATGTTCTGTCATATTCTATTCAATGTCACATGATATAATCATGTACTATGTTATGTTCTGCTTTCCTTCTTTTAACACAAAAAAACTTAACAAAAAAGAAGTAGAGATTTTTTCCCTCACAATGCTACCTTCTCACATTTAGAATCAAAACCAATACACAGGGGCTGGAGCAGTGGCTCAGCATGTATGGCGCTTTCCCAGCATGCACAAGTACAGGGGTTCGAACCCCAGCACCCACGTGCACAGCTAAGTAAGTGTCAGAGCAATGAAGGCCATGTGAAAAAAAAAAATCAATAAAAATTGATTCCATCTCTCTCACTGTCCTTTTCTCCTTAAAAAAAAAAAAAAGAAAAAGAAAAAAACCCAATAAAAAAAGATAACAATAAACCAAAAATTCTACCATTGAGAGTTATATTTCCATTCTGTTTCTAAACAAATCAGAGTTAAGTAACTGTTCACAAAACTGTTTTTTCAACCATTAAATGGGAATAATATCACAAATTAAATTGATTAGGAGCCTAACTTCCAATTTGAGTATGGAATAAAGAATTATCTAAATTTGATATTTCATATAAAGGTCAAATTTACTGAATTTTCATTTTGCCTTTGGTACATTATAATTATACATAATAATGGGATTCATTATGCCACATTTATACATGCATGTTAATATAAGTTGAACAACCTCATTCTCTACTACCTTCTCTTTTTTTTCCTTTATCCCTCCCCCGATCTATTTGCTCTACTTTACTCATTTCTCTTCTAGTATTATCATTATCATTTTAATTACTCCATTATAATCATATATAAGTGGGACTCACTGTCATATTTCATACATGGACTTAGCAATATTTTTGGTAGATTTGGGGTTTCTTAAGTACTCAATTTTAGCATATGTAGTAGATTACTGTTGGATGACTACACAACACCCTTCTGTCCTTCCTCTACCATTCACTACCTCTATTCTGAGAAAATGCAGATTTTATTTCAATAATTGACCTTCTTTATAAGATAATGGATTAAATAAATCGGTAACTCCATTCCTCTTGCCAGTGGTATTTTTTAGATATAAGCATATAACAAAAGAGATAAAGAAGGTCATTTCATAATAAAGGAGTAAATTTATCAAGAGGACACAACAAATAATGTTTAGACATCTAAGAATAAGACTTTAAAATGCATGAATCAAAAATGGAAACAATTATTTTCCCAAAATAGCTAGAATCAGCACATTATAGAGATACAGCTACACCAATATTTATAGCAGCTGAATTTACAATAGGTAAACTACAACTACGGAACCAACTCAGATGCCCCTCGCTGGATGAATGGACTCAAAACCAATGGAGTTCTACTCTGTTATAGAGAGAACCATATCATGGCATTTGCAGCCAAATGGATGGAGATGGAAAATATTATTCTGAGTGAAATATCCCAAACTCAGAGACACAAGGGCTGAATGTTGTGTCTCATAGTGGAAACTAGAGTAAAATCGAAGACAGGATAAAAGTTAGCTAAGTTTAAATAAAAAACTCAACATAATTGAAATTTCACATAAGCTGGGGAACCATAACTATGAATTTGGGGGAGAAGGGAGGGAGGCAAGGAAGGGACGGAGGGATTGGGGGGTTATCAATGCAACTGGGAATTCTCAACTCCCACAAGAAGCCTAACTATACATAGGCAGGCAGAGAAACTCAGAGATTTCAAAAATTAATGTACATGTATATGCTTATTTCTATTTATAACATGGGGGTATTGCAGAGGAGACATGAGAGTGGGGACTGCATGAAGTGGGGAGATCCTGGACTAGGTTTGATCTTAACTTACTTCTTCAATATCCACGTATGCATGAATATGTAATGATTCCCTCCAATATGCAAGGCCATGTCGAACAAATAAAAAAAAAAAGAAATTACATAGTATTGACAACATGTCTCTTACAGCATAAAAAGTAGACAAAGTTAACATGTTAGAAGTGGTAATATTACTAAGTGATTTTTTCTTTCTTTTCTAAAGATATCAAAAAAAATAACAGCATCAATTAGAGATCTGTGTTTCTGAAGCCTATTAGTTTTAGTTCCATTCTTCAGATTGCAAAGGAACTGACCAATTGTCCAACTGATTCCATATAAGAATCTTTTTTTTATTTTTTAAGAAAGAGGGGACAATGAGAGGGAGAAAGAAAGAGAGAAGCCATTTTTATTTAGTTTGTCATGTAACCTTCATTCCTTGGACACTTTGTTATATACGTGGTGCTAAGGTTTGAACTCACATACTTGCACATGCCAGGCAAGCACCAGAACTGCCGAGCCACCACTCCAGCCCCCCATATAAGAATCTTAAGGGAGAAATATTAATCTAAGTCAGTTTTATTTGGTACTTATTAGTTATCTATTGTATTTTGTTTCCCCTAAATGTTTTGGATAATATAAGCACAACTTTATGTATTAAATGTCCAGTTGGTAAGTAGATTATATTTATTGATTGTTTTCTTTACCCAATTTAGTTTGAACAACTGTTTTAAATAAAATATTGCATACAGTCAAAAAAAGGAAACAATTACATAGACAAATATGATAATCCACAGCTACAGTCTCTCTATACTATATCCCTTTTACAATAACAATAAAGAGAAAATTCACAAAGATATAAGCCTGGAAAAACACTTATCAATCAATTTGACCTAACTGATGTTTGCATGTATATAGAAGACTAAAACAAAGCAAAATAAATACTGTTTCCACAACATATATCCCAAAACAGACTATAATCTGGAAAAAAAAATAAAGAAAACACTGATTATCTTATCAGGAATGAGGTGACATCATTATAAATTCTTAAGAAATTAAAAGGATAATGAGGGAATTCTATAACTTAACTTACTAGTTTCAATTATTTTGACAGCTTAATGAAATGGACAAATTGTTTAATTCTTTGAAACACACAAACTACTGAAGCTCTCACAAGAATAAATAAACAGATAAATAGTCCTATGTCTAAGAATATTTTTCAAACAAATAAATACTTCACAAAGAAAAAATTTCACTGGTAAATTCTGCCAAACATTTAAGAATGAAATAAAGAATTTCAATTCTACAAAAATATTCTACAAATTTAAAAAGGGAACCCTAATTTATTCTTTTAGGGCAATGTTACCCTAACAGCAAAATCAAAGAAACTATGTAAGAAGTAAAGCTACAGAACAACATCCCCCAGAAAAAGTTTTCTTCTTAACAAAATTTTAGCAAATTGAAAAGAATATAGTTCAAATGAGGTTTATTCTAGAATGCAGGGCCAAACATCAAACAATGTAATCTACTATACTAAACCAAAAAAGAAAAAAAAAACCAATCTCCATAGATACAGGGCAAGTATTTAATCTACCTCAAATGTCCATTACTAATATAAAGAAAAAACACAGTCTCATAAAAAAGAAAATTAGAGGGGCTGGAGCAGTGGCTTGGTGGTTATGGCACTTGCCAGGCATGTGCAAGTACACGGGTTCAAACCCCAGCACCCATGTACACAACTAAGTATCAGAGCAACGAAAGCCATGTGAAAAACTCAATAAAAATGGATTCCACCTCTCTCTCTCTCTCTCTCTCTCTCTCTCTCACTGTCCTTCTCTCTTAAAATAAAAAAAAGAGAAAGAAAAAAGAAAAGAAAATTAGACATAGAAGTAAATTTCTCAATGGGAAAAAAAGATTATCCACAAAACAATCTACAGGCAATATTCTATTTTACTGGTAAAAAGAATGAATATGTTACCCCAAGTTCAGAAACAAGGCAAGATGTCAGCTATCTTTCTATTTAATATTATACTTGAAGTTCTAGACAGTGCAGTAATAGAAGGAAAAAATTAAAGGTATCCAGATTAGAAAGGAAGAAAAAAAATTTTCTTTTTTGCAGATTTCATATACATAGAAAATTCTATGGATTACACCAGAGATGCTACTAGAACTAAAAAGGAAGTTTAGCAAGTTTGCAGGATGTAAGACCAATATCATGAGTGAATAATTGAAAATTCAGACTAATGAAACAATACCACTTACAATAGCATTAAATATACATACACACATATATACACACACATATCCGTATATAAATACTTGCAGATGTGTGCAACCTCATATGTTAATGGATCAAAATACACAATGTCATCAAAATATTAATTCAGTCAAAACTGATTTAGAAATTAAACATACTTCTAATTAGGGCTGAGGATAAAGTTCACTGATAGAATGTAGGCTTAGCATGGGCAAGGTCTTAGGTTTGATACCCAGCACCAAACAATAATCATCATCACCACCACTACCAATCTCTCAAGAGGCTTTTTATACAGAAATTGAAAAATTATTCTAAAATTCATATGGAATTGCAAAGGACCTAGAACAGACAACTTTGAAAAAGAAAAGCAAAGTTGAAAGACCAACACTATGTGATTGCTAAAATTATTACATACATACTGTTACATACCTACTGTTAAACCAAACCTACAATATAATATGTTTTGGTTTAAACATAGACTAAATAGATCGACGGAAGAGAAGAGAGACCAGAAAAAGAGCTATAAATATGTGGAAAACCCTTCTGTCAACAATAGCACAAACATAATTCAATAGAAAAACTGATCATTTCACCAAATGGTGCTGAAACATATGGATAACTATATATAAAAGCAAAGTAATAAAATTAGCTATATTTAATACTTCATACCACCTACAAAAGTTAACACAGGCAAACTGGACCACAGAGCTAAGTGTAAAACCTTAAATTATAAAATAAGAAAACAAAAGAAACTCTTTATGACTTTCAATTAGGTGAAATTTTCTTAGATATACATCAATAGAAAGAAAAATTCATTTAAAATTAAGTTCCATCAAAACTTTTTTCTTCTCTTTAAATGACATTGTTTAAAGAATGAAACAATAACTTACAACATGTATTAAAATATATGAAAAACATAAATTTGATCAAGAAATCTATCCAGTATATATTAACTTATCAAAATTTAATTAAAAAACAAGCCCAAATTTAAAATGTGCAAAAGGTTTGAAAAAGTTCATTGAAGATCTATGATGGTTGAATCATATTAAAAAGTTCTAAACATTATTTTTTTAAAGAGAGATAAGGAAGAGAATCAACTGTATTCACTTGCTCATCTGGCCTTTGTTCTCCAACACTTAAGTGTGTATGTGATCCTGGGGTCCAAACCTGGGTCCTCATCCATGCCAGGCAAGTGCTCCAGCCACTGAACCACTGCTCCAGCCCCCAAAACATTACTAATCATTAGGAAAATAAAGATTAAAGTTATTCAACCTAACTTTGGAATGTCTAAAATCAAATATTCTGATCATTCCAAGAACTGGCATAGATATGGAACAATTATAATTCTCCTATGATAACAGTACTTAAAATACTATAATCACTTTGGAAAATATTTGGTCATTTCTTTAACTACAAACCATGTGCCTAATAGATAACCTGAATCATGTCCTCCCAACAACAATAATAACAACAACTATATATATATATATCTCAGAATGAAACTATGTTTGGACATATGAAAGATCTTTAAAATACTTAAAGTGAAGCCATACTGGTGGATCCTAATAAAACATGACTTGCATCCTTTATAGGAAAAGGAAATTTGGACACAAATGCACACAGAGGGAAGACTATGTGAATACACAGGGAAAAGATAGCCATCTAGAAGCCAAGCAAAGAGACCTCAAAAGAAATCAACTCTGCCAACACCTTAATTTCATATTTCTAGCTCCTGAACTATAAGAAACAGTTTCACTGTATAGACAGCCAGTCTGGGCTGTTTACTAGAAAACTAACATAACCCCACAATTAAAAAACATGCCTATATGAAAACCCATATTTGAATTCTATAACAGCTTTGTTTCTAGTCGCCAAAGCCTAGAAACAAGTCAAATGATAAATAGAAAAACTGTGAAAGGGCAATGAAATATTACTCAACAATAAAAAGGAATAAACTATTGTTTCATACAACAAAACACATGAATGTCAAAAAAACTAGGTTGAAAGAAGACACACTTTAAAAAGAGAGCATATATTCTATAATTCTATCTATATGAAACTCCAGAAAATGCAAACTAATCCATAGTGATAAAAAGCAGAGTGATGTTTTGCTGTTGTTCATTGTTTTTGCTCTTTGATAACAGAGAAAGGTACTAAAGGGAGAGATCACCAACACAGGGCACAAAGAAATGGAAATCTTCATGGAAATCTTCAATATCTTGGTTGTGGTAATGGTTTCACGGATATTTCAAAACTTATCAAATACACTTTCAACATGTATAGTTTTTACACATCCTTTAACAATTCAGTAAAGTGGCTTTTAAAAAGAGAGATAGTGAATAGTACCTTTTTAAAAAATTTACATAATATATGATTTTATATAAAATTCTAGAAAACACAAAACAATTTGCTATAACAGAAAGCATCCAGTGGGTATGGGTATAAATCTATGAGGAGTAAGTGATTGCTAAGGAACATGAAGAAACATTTGGAGATGATGTTTATGTTCATTATCTTATCTGTGGTGATAATTCACTGATGTATAACTATGTCAAAGCTTTCCAAATTGCACTTTTAAATAAGTGCACTTTGTTGACTATTAAATCAACTTAAATAATGCTATTTTTGAAAATTTAATACAAATAAATCACAGGATTAAAAATATCTTAAAGGACAATCATACAATGAGAAGTTTATCCTTTATTATTCCCTTCATTAGGCATGTTAAGAATCAAGATTTTACCTAAAACATGGTTTTGTTAATATTATAGTACAATGAAATACTATGAAATAAATTAGTCACTAGTAGCATTATTACAGTCACTTATAATATACCTATATCACTGCTGACTCCTCGAAGGGCTTTATTTACTGTTAATTCTTTCATATATGCTAGGGTAACATATATATAAGGCTATTCAAATCCTTAATAATAATCATTATAAATTTTTTAAAAATTTTTTAAAAATTAATTAACCAACAAGAACCCAAGCACGTGTTTAACCAGTAGAAATTCTCTCATGAAAAATAAATAATGTTCATAGTAGTTTTAGGCATATAATTGTTAATTTATGGATTCACTAAACTCTAAGCAGTTGGTTTTAGCTATATGACAAACATAAGGCATTGTAGATGTTAACAGCATATATAATATTCCCTACCCCAGAAACCATACTCTAGAGTAAGGGATAAAGCTAAAACACAACTTTTCCATCCCAGAAAAGGCAAAACTATACAGACAGAAAAGGATCAGTGGTTGCAAAGGATGGAGGGTGATGGGTGGACAGGGACTTTCTAAGGCAGTAAAACAATTTTTTATAACAATGTAAAACTGTGTAACACAAAAAATGTACCCTAATGTAAATCATGGGCTTTAGTAAATAATAATGAATCAATACATGTTCATCAATTGTAGCAAATTATCACAATGCAAAATGTTTATAATAAGGGAAGGTGAAGGTTTATATGGGAACTCTGTATTTTCTCCTCAAATTATGTATTAATCTACAACTGCTCTAAAAAATAAAGCCTATTTTTCAAAAGTACATATATACAACCAGAAAAGAAAACAATATATCAAGCTTAAAAAAAAGAAAAAGAAAAAGCACACAACTTTAATAAAACACATAAGCTAAGTTAACACCTTTAACCAAACTCATTTTACAAATATAGCAAAATGAGTGAAATTAGATCACTCCAACCATTTGAATTTTTTTTTAAGAGAGGGGCAGTGAGAGAGAGAGAAAGAGAGAATAAATTTTATTTAGTTTTTCATGTGGCCTTCATTACTCTGACATTTTGTTATGTACATGGTGCTAGGGTTCAAACCCCAGTCCGAATGCATGCCAGGCAAGCACCACAACCACTGAACCACCACTCCAGCTCCCCAACAATTTGAATTTAACTCATCTTAAAACATCTAACAACTACTCATTACATACTAGATTACCAAGGAGTCATTAATGATGGTGATAGCCAGATACACACTCCAATCTTTATCAGCCATATAAAAGGACAGTAAAAAAAAGGTGAGGGGGGACAACATTCCCTTTTTATAACCTGATATCAGTCATATATAATTTCTACAATGGTATCAACAGAACATTTATTTCAAAGAGTTAGGTACTTGTTCCAGTCTGCTCATCCAGGTACCCCAAGGCGGGGAGAAAAGAGAAAAAGGAATGTACAGCCTTTACTACCATTGTTATCATCATTATCATGGAATTTACTGACAAGTATAAAAGCAAAAAACAAAAAAGAAGGTAAACAGCCTAGATCCTTGATGACATCACTGAAACCTGCAAGTAGCACACTTAAGAATCTTTGTAACATACTTTAAAAAAAAATAAATGCACTTATAAATCACTTGTTCAGTATCCTATTTGCATCCAAATAAATACAGCAATGAAGAGCTTGCTTCAGAATTTGTTGAAATAAAATCTTTATCAAAGAGTGGAACTCTACATTATTTAGCATTACTTAAATATTTTGCATTCTAGTTTCTCAAGAATTATGGAAGTTTTCTAAATAACTATGATTTACTAATTTGTGACTCACTTTTTCCAAAGATAGAATCTAAACACAAATTTTGCCATTTCTTCCAACTATATACTCAAACCACAAATAAGTTTTCTTACAAAAATAAGGGTTTATACACATTTTATATTATTTTGTTAAAAACTTGTATGGTTGTTCTATAATAAATCTCTCAATAAAAAAGGACAGGGGAAACATCTTAAGTAATAATAAAAACAAGTAATAAAACATCCAATGAAATAGAAAAAAAAAGGTTTTAAATTTTTAAAAAATAGAAAAGTAAGAGCACATAAAAGCCCTAGATATTCATAATTAAGCTGCAACTCAAAGTAAAATAAACTTACACCGCTCAATTTCCAAATAGGTAACTATATGGGCATTTTAAATAAGAAATTCATTGGATAACCAACTTGAATATTCTATATACTGCATAGAATCCCAAATCACAAATATGAGATTCACTTATTTATTCAGCTTCTAAGGGACCCTTGAGATGAACACACTGCTCTAAATAGTCTTTTTGCTTTCTCCTGGTTTCTACACATGAGTACACATTTAGAATATACTGAGAAAAAGGACTGATAAGTTCCAAGATTTCTACATATTCAACTTTATTAAAAAGTGCCAAATTAATTTCCAAAGTGGTTAATACCAATGGCACGCCCACCACTCCCACCAGCAACAAGTAAGAGTTAATTTCCCATTAATATTTTCCTTAGGCTTAGCAAAAGAAAATTCAATTGGTATCCTAAAAAGTACTACCTTCTCAATGATACCTCATATTGGTAGTAACTGAGTAATCAAAAGCATTTCTTTAACCTTCTCTTAGTAGTAAGAAAATCAGAGACACTTCCTCTGGTGAAGATTCTCTTATTACAAAATATGGAAACCTACAAGGAAAAAAGAGCATTCAGAGAGCCGGAACAGCTGGAAGTAATGTACTGGAATCAGAGAAGTACAAACCAATAGAAGGTCTGAAGCAGGCATCTGTACACGCCACACATGCATGCAAGCATATATACTAGCATGTCTGCACACACTGGCAAAATTAAATGCCAGGCAAGCACCACAACTACAGAGCCACCACTAGGAAAAAAAACATATAATCAAAGTATAAAAGACCTATAGTTTTGTTTCAGGCTCTAATATTCTGGAATTTTCTTTGTTTGGGAGGGGGTATTTTGTTTTAGTTCTTTTGGCCCTACTATTTTTTTTAATAATTTTTTTTTTATTTTTGAACAACCATACAAGTTTTTAACAAAATAATATCAAATGTGTATAGATTCTGGATATTACAATTACCCCCAGGAGTGCCCCCCCCAATTACCCACCCTTATCCCTCCCTTCCCCTTCCCACAATATCTCTAAAAAAGGATTATGTTGTATAACATTACACCTTATCTGGATTTAACACATGATAATAGACCAACTTTCTCCCTGGCCAGGGGTCTAGTCCCAACCTCCACAGATGAATGGAGACAATCGACCATTAGTTCTCTGGGTTAAGCTGATTTTACTCAGCACAATTTCTTCCATAGCCATCCACTTACCTTCAAAGGCTGCAATATCATTGTTTCTAATTGCTGTGTAAAATTCCATGGTATAAATGTACCACAGTTTTTGGATCCATTCATCCAGTGAGGGACATCTGGGTTCTTTCCATAGTCTAGCAATAGTAAATTGAGCT
>PVKS010039831.1:0-17006 GCA_004027875.1 Aplodontia rufa | reverse complement strand
CTATTGGTGGGCACTTGTGCTGCCTAAAATGACTTGGCTTTTAAAACAGCCGTTGAGATAGGTCATATCCATATTTTCATAGCATCTCTGAGCATTTCTTAGAAGAAAACTTTAGAAACAGAATTACTGACTCAAAACACAGTGATACTTGAGAATTCATAAAATGTATTTCCAAACTGTTTTCCATGGAGTTTGGCTGTGACACTCTGCAGTTTGCCCATCTTCTTGCATTCTTGATCACAGTTGTTCCCACTTATTTACTTAAGGTTTGTCTATTATTTCTTATGCAGCCAGGAGAGCATTATTTCTGAATCTATAATGATATACTGAATAAGATTCTAACACCAGGAAGTTTCCTCTGTAGTGGAGGTAGAAGTTGAAATACAGGGGAGTTATTAAATAGCAGGCAATTACAGAGCATTGTGATCACATGAATATAGATGAGTGACAGATAGATGTTATTAGGGTGGTAAAGAGAGGTCATTCCTCACCCAGGCTACGGAGCCCAGGAAGGTACCCTAGTGCAGAAATGATACGTGCAGTAACATACTGAGTTTGAAAAGTTAAATGTAAGTTAGGGAAGTAACTTACACACATGTGTGTGTACCTGTGTGTGTGAAGGAATGTGGGAACATAATTTCATGATGGAGGAGAATAGGAACAAACGGTCAGAGGTGAGAAGCACATGGTGAATATACCAAGAATCAACAAAAGTTTTGCGTTGTTGGAGAGCAAAGTATAACGTAAAAAAAAAAAAAAAAATATATATATATATATATATATATATATCAAGCTAAAGAGATGGAGTCAGATCACAGGGAACACTTGATATTCGTTTCAGGAAGTTGGTGATTAAACACGGCTAGACTAAGTTAAGGGATAGAGAGATGCATCTGGAGTACTGTGTACTTGATGGATAAGTTTGTGACAGCTCTTGACCATAAGTCAAGAGGTTGACAGTGTTCTCAACCTCGAATGAGCAGAAAACTGGCCAGCTACTGTATTTAGTATTAAGTGCGTCCTGCTCTTTTTCTTCTTTGCAAACCAAGCAAGCTGTTCAGCATTAACAGGTGATCATCAATATCCAATTGCATAACTCTGAATTTCTTGAAGGAAATCTGGAAGATCTCTCATGCTAAACAGAAATTTAAAATAAGTACATATTATCCGTATCCAATGAATCCACCATGGAAAGCTGGTTTTTCACTCCTTCCTGATGTGTGGAATACCTTTTCATCCTCAGCCATCCTACATCTTTTTTTCCTTGTTTTCCTTAAATTTCGCAGTTCTCAAATAATTGTCAAAACAGGAGATAAGGGGCTGGAGCAGTGGCTCCACAGTTACGGCGCTTGCCTGGCATGTGCAAGTACACGGGTTCAAACCCCAGCACCATGTACGCAACTAAGTGTCGGAGCAATGAAAGCCATGGGAAAAACTCAATAAAAATTAATTCTCTCTCTCTCTCTCTCTCTCTCTCTCTCTCTCACTGTCATTCTCTCTTAAAAAAACAAACAAACAAAAAAAAAAAACAAGAGATGAGGTTGGAGGAGGAGACATTTATAGGAAAACCAGGTTATTTTATTGCTTCACTGGTAGCACCCAAACTAGTGCATTATATTTAATTTCTGGGCTTGTAAAAAGCTCAGTTCTGAAGAAATGGACAGATAGTGGCAGAAGGATAGAGGCTTTTCTAAAGTTTTGTTTTTTCCATGAACATAGTTTTCTTCTATTTCTGAAAATACATCATGTATTGCTCACTGAATTTGGTTCTTTTTTAGCTGACTCAAACTTATGCTTAAATGAAATTTTCTACAGATTGAGTCTGTGGTCTATCCTCAGACCCCTGTTTACATATATATTTCAGCTGAAAGTTTTGAATAGTTGCATCAAGAATGTAAAGCAAAAAACATGGTATTTTGCCAAAAAAAGGTATTTTCTTGTTTGGTAGACTCTGCTATTAAGTTATATGATTTGTAAATATTTAGCTCTAATGAAATAACAAAAAATAATTTTTAATAATATTGTATTGTTCTTTTTAATGTAAATACTCAGAAAGAATACAAGATTAGCACTATCTTCTTGGTGTCCATTTGTTTTAGAGATCATAATAATTTAAAGACTGAATTGTGAGGTTTGCCACTTATTTAAAAAGCAAAGACTTCTTCTACCTGCTTGTATGTACTTGCAGTATGACTTCCTTGGTCAATGGAACTTTATCAAATGGGACACAGGCAGACACTTGAAAAAGACTTGCACACGGGTTTGCTCTCATATTGCACTTGTAAGCCTGTATCCATCACGAGTCCCAGCTAGCATTCTGGAAGATGAGTTGGTATGCAGCAAACAAGTAACATGCCCAGCTGAACAGCTGATGGCAGTCAAATATACAACATGTGAATGCGGTCACTCTAGACCATCATTTTACATCTGCTATGCTGGTCAACCTGCCAGTTGATTATAGATGCACAAACAGCCCCAGTTTGGATGTAGCTGGGATGTTTAAGACCAGAAAACATAATTGGCTGATCTACAGAATTGTGAGTAAATTAAAGACCATTGTTCTATGCCACTATATTTAGGGTGTTGTGTAACAAAAGTTAAGTAGTAGATGGTATGGATTGTTTTCCGTTAAACCCGAGAATGACATTGTCAATTACTGAAACAAAGACAGCAATTCCAAAATCTATATTCATAAGATTTTTATTCTAATGTCACTTCTATGTATTTTAGAGATCAAATGTATTGAGAAGGGCAAATTTCAAACTTGATCCTATTAAAATATTCTGTTTTAACGTCAGAAAGAAAGAACACAGTGGAAACAGATGTACAACTTGTAACAAAAACTTTATTTTTATGCCTTCAATATGATATTCAAATTGAATATATGCATGAAGATTAGCTGTAATTCTGCTCAGGGCTTTATTACTAATGGAAATTCTCTATGAGCTGTTCATTTGAAATATCAACTTGAATCAATTTTATAATGGGGATATATATTTAATTTTCTGAAAAATTGAGCTATTTCAGTGGAATATCAGGTGTTGTATAGAATAGCAAGAATCTCCAAAATGATTTTAAATCTTTGTCATATGAGGTATGTGCGAGTCATAGTTAAGTTTCTACCAATGATTCTTCACCATCAATGTGCCTTGAATGCTGGTTTCAATATCTACTATGTAAAACCTTAAGTTTGAAAAACATAATTAAAAATTATTGTGAAGGTACTTTGCTCACACTTAATGAAACACAATTATTATCATCTATTGGAAGGGTTACACTTGACAATTCAGCCTCACGGTGTACTGAATTTACATTTTAAAATGATTGCATTAGTGTTCAACTGAATGACTGATAATGAATTCTTTTAACAGCCTATAGAGGTAATCTTCTGGTTATTCTCCTTCCTCCCATTTCCTAAATTCCAAGACTATGAAACAAATGTATTTGTAATTAAAATCATTCAAGCTATATTCATACCAGACTATTGATAATTTACTGAAGTTTCCAAGATCAAATACGTTCTTCTCTAAATAAGTATAACCCCACATTATTGCTGAAGATGAAGAAAATGAAATTTGATTGCTTTCTCAGGTTATTCCTCACTGGTACCTATTGGAAACTTTCCAAGCTCCCTCACTTGACTATACACCATACTAAATGTACTTACCAATGTTTTATGACACTTACTGTTCAGTGATCGTGATTATCATTCCAGATCCCACAGTACGAGGTTGTCCTATTGAAGAAAATGAAGTATTATCAAATATTGAGATTCTTACACCTCTTGATAACACTCAGAGGAACTACTCAGTTCTTATTCATTATTACTCTGTCTCAAAATTCTGTACATTATCTACAAAGTGATATCTTGGGTTCTGGCAAGCAGAATCTTAATGCTCTAGATATTTAGTGTGAATGTCAAACTCTGTGATTTCCCCCATAATAAATTTCAATTGACTGGTGTCATTTACTGGAAAGGTTACATGTGATTGAATTTATGACCATTTGCTGCTGAACTCAGCTTATAAATTGCTAATGATTCTGGCAGATGATTCAGTTTCTCATGCCAGTGAAGTATTTGAGGTTAATTAAATAGCTTCAATAACCTCTTTTCACCAAAATGCCAATGAACTGCTGAGAAGTTAAATAAATGTACTACTTGGTATCTAGTGATGCCAAATAAACTATCCTAAGTATGCAGTTTCCCAGCCCATTACAGTGGTCCTCTAAATAGCTGGATCTTTAAAACTAGAAAAAAAAATGAAATGTAAATTTTTTTTCTAGCACCATTAGACAGAATCCCATTAGGTTAAAATACAAATAAAATGAATGAATAATATTAGCAAAATCAGTTTAAATGCAAAATACTCAACGAAGATAAAAGAAGAAATAAAATTCTTTGTGGACACAAATAAATACACTTTTCTTTTTATATGAAAGCTTTAAAAATCATTTAACATTATTTAACAAGTAGCAATCTAGTGTTTAAAACAATTCACATTAAACTTTACATTTTATTTAAGTAACAGTAATTTGTAATTTTTTAAAAATAAAATACCCACTAGATTTTGTTTGGTAAGCAGTATCTTTCAGCCTTATTATCTAAAGAAATAATCTTATTCTTCCATTTAGGGATGGTGTTTTATAATGAATACTTCTAAAGTGACATTACTTAAAATCATGAGCGCTTGTGCACATGAGATTGCTATTTTCTTCTTGCTCTTTACTACAACCCAAGTTTATGTTTTGCTTATTTATTTAAGTGTCAAAACTGGTAAATAATTGCATTTCCCAGGACTCCTCATAGCCAGTTATCAATAATAAAATGTAAGACATCCTTGGGTAGGAATTCCAGAAAAACAACTAACACTTTTTTCTTAGATACGGGTGTTTTACTCTCCCTTTTGTTCTTTTCCTTTTAGGAACTCTGGAGTTCCAGGATCTAACCTGGATTACAGGTAACATTGAAGGAGTGGAGCAAAAAGATAAAGTGAATGCCCCTATTGACCTTGGAATTACCTTCACATTTATTTTATGTAGCAAAAAAGGAAAATGTTATATTATTAAATTTCCTTGTTTGCTCACTCAGAATTAAACTTTATTGTTTATGGTATGGGAATAAAACCCAAAGGGGCCGTATCACCCATCCCAAGATCTGCATCCCCACCCATTTACTTATTTATTTATTTGAGAAAGACTCTCACTAAGTTACAGAGACAGACCTTGGACTTCTGATTCTTCTGCCTCAACCCCATAGGTCATAGGAATCACAAGTGTGTACCACCATGCCTGGCTAATTGAACTTTATTATACTCATGTACTAGCAGATGCTTCATTACTACAACAGGTGGTATATAAAATCTTTTTTTTCAAAAATATAGTAGCCATCAGTTTATTAACTAATCATTTGAAAAATAAATGGTAAAAATATTCTCCATAAACTTTTAAGTTCTTTCAAAATAGCAGTTCCCATGTATTTAGTTATGAAAGGGAAATGGGATATTTTAAAAAAATAAACACTTATTGATATGAGCAATATTTTTTAAAGAGAGAAGGACAGTGAGAGAGAAAGAGAAATAGAGATAGCTAGAATCAATTTTATTTCATTTTTCAGGTGGCTTTCACTGCTCCAACACTCGAACCCACATCCTCACATATGCCAGGCATGTGATGTAACCACTGAGCCACAGCTCCAGCCCCTGATATATGCACTATTAACCATATTAGCTCTTAACTACTCTGGTCAAAGAATGGTGCTACAGTGAGTCTCAGCATTCTGTATTCATTTGTTATACTGAATTCCTGAACTTACCCATATCTCTCTCTCTCTCTCTCTCTCTCTCTATATATATATATATATATATATATATATATATATTATATGGATGTCTTTAAATTCATAATCTCTCCTGACTTTTCCACACAGCTCCAAAATAATTTGAAATCCTCTATGTGCTTGGCACTGTTCTCGGTATTGAAGAGATTAGATATAGAGAACAGATGTAGACAGACAGATATACACACAAAATAATTCAGTACCTGAATTCATAAGAGTTAACACTCTAATTGCATGATGAATATTAAATATGCAAGCTGAAAATCACTATGTATTTGTAAATTTTGTAAACTCTCCAACAATCAGAATTTTGGAATACTGTCAGAATAGAAAATCATTCTTTTTGTTGATAAATAAAAAGGTATTTGTGCGAAGTCTAACAGGAAAAGAAGCAGCTACCTAGGAAAATATTGAAGAAAGACCAAGTGAAAAGTTCCTAAAGATGGGGTAGAAAACATTTTATCACAATGAAGATAAATAAAAGAAAGCATGTTGGAGATTCTTGAAGTAATTAGAGCAGACAAAGGAAGGGACATGATGTATTCCATTGAAGATTACTGTTGCTTCTCTGTGGATAGTAGATAAAGGATTGAATTGGAATAAACTCTAAGTTTGTTACACTGAGTCAATGGAAAGTTAATAAACATGGATATTTCTATGGAAACCAGTAGAATTAACCTAGTTAAAAAAGAAAGTTAATGATGTTTAGATTAGCATTTTTATTGTAAAAGATAATAGTATTTATTTAAATTGTCACAGTACACTTAATAACAAAAGTAGTGTCTCATATGGGGTGAAGCACATGACAAGGCATGCACATTCTTGGGAGGTGCAGAATGACTTTTTTGAGTATTTCTATATATGTTTATATATGTATATATGCAATATACATAAAACACTATAGAAGAAAATCAGTTCCTATTAAATTGATTGTCAGGAAGGGAAATTATAATGTGTTATATAAGAATCATTTAAAAGCATTCTTACCTATTAATTTTATTTTATTGCATTTTTAGCCAAGCAAAGATATTCACATATTATGAAAGGTTGAGCATGAACTATAAATACCTGATGCGAGCTCACTTGTTTCAAATATCAACAGAAAAGTTGTGCTGAGAAATTCCTGTAGTTCAACAGGAGATGTGCTGAAATAGCAGAATCAGCACAGAAAGGACAGGAACTGAGTCATTTAAGATCTGGCTTTGTAGTGTCTTACTGTCTTCTGGGTAATAGTCAATCAAAGAACACTAAAATATACATATAATCAACAATGCAGCCATAGGGAAAAAAGGAATAATACAATGGAGCTTGAATAAGCAAGGGGAACAATTATGAGAGGAAAAAGAACAATAATTAAGCAGAATGAAAAAGAGTAAAATGTAGATTCCAACCCTAATATATCAGTGATTACATAGTGTGTTAACAAAAAATAATTCAATGAATGGATAAATTAAAGCTATTTGCTATTTACAGGAGAACTGACTGTAATGGAAAGATACTTAAAGTTGAATATAAAGGATTGAAAAACATACTATGCAAAATTAACAAAACCAAATAAAGGTAACATACATACAGTACTTAAGATAAAGTAGACTTTATGCAAGAAGTGTTCTAGAGTAATAGATAATACTGATACCAGCAAAGAGAAGACTTCTAAATTCCTGTGTACATAATAATATGATTCAATATATTAAAAGTTACAACTAACACAAAAGAGGAATATGGAAAAAATGAATGAATGTAACTCAAATGAGAGCTGTATTACCCACCATTCTCAGTGATTGAAACAACAAAGAGACGAAATAAGTAAACACATGAAAGATTAGAACTCCATGAGGAACAAATCTAATTGACATGCACCCCACACCTGACAATGACAAAACACATATTCTTTTAAATTTCTCATGCTTCCTAAAACTGAATATATAAGCAAAACTCAATAAATTTCCAATAATTGTTTCCCCAGGCAGCTTTGCCTGTAGAGGTAACTCATCTGGTACCTCAGAGAAGCAGCCCTGGAGCACCAACGCATGAGGTACAGGACCCAGGAATAGGGAACTTGAAGCATCACCCGACTGAAAAGGTAAAACCCTGTTGTAGCCCAACTGTCTTCCCCTTAGAGACCTATGCATGTGGAAGAGAGGCTTGATCACCCTCTAACTAAGGATCCCCGAATTGGAGCCAAAAAGAATCCCAGGGAGTCACCCAAATAATCTTTGTTCAAGGTTCATGAGCAGAAGCGAAACCATGATTTCTTCAGTTTTGAATTTTTGGTTTTGAAATCTGGGGATGGGTGTGGTATGGAAATTCTTATCTGATATATTTGCGTGAAAGCTTGCAAATGAGATGAACAGTGCAAGGGCCTTAGGGTAGAGCATGGGAGGCTACCAATGTCAGAAACTCCCAAGTGGTGAAATAATGATGTTTAAGGCATAATATAAAAATACATTATAGGCTCTGTTTTAAATTCTAAAAGGGTGAATAAGCATCTGCAGCTGTTATCTCCTACCAAGCTTGCTAACAAGCTGTAAAATCTGTTTCCTGTCTATTTTGTGTTGTGTGCACATTAATTGGCTTATAGATAAATGAGTATGTCTAATATTTTTTTAAAAGAGAGAGGGACAGTAAGAGAGAGAGATAATCAATTTTTGTGTAGTTTTTCATGTGGCCTCTGTTGCTTTGACACTTCATTGTGTATGTGGTGCTGGAGTTTGAATCTGCATACTTACACACGCCAGGCAAGCACCTGAACCGCTGAGCCACCGCTCTGAGTATGTTTGAATTTAATAAATGGATCCAAATGACTTTTGGTTGCCATGAATTAAACAAAACTTGAACAAAAGAATTAATCTAATTTGGTAAAAGTAAAGGTGCTTTTGAAATTGCTAACCCCTCTTATGGCCATATCACTGAAAGTTAGTCCTTGTTCCCCGTGCGTAGGAAAAAATGTGTTAATTTTAAAATAAGCCTCAATGGCAAAGTAACAGTAAGTGCTATATTCAAAACATGAAATGGACCACTGTTATGGTTAGCCAATCAAAATGTTGGTTTTCTATCAAATGCGTCTAAAAAATAATTTTCATTGCTTCTAGGATTTTTCTTCAGCAGGGAAAAGGTGACCTGTACTGTTAATAACACCTGCCAGATACCTTGGTTTTCATAGATAACCTCAAGTTAGCAGTGAAAAGTGAGTAAATGTGATCTAATGTAAGTAGGATTAATCTTAATAAATGTTTATTAAAGAAGGCATTCAATTAATTTCCAAGGTAAAATTTTCTAAAACATCAACTGCTAAATATAAATTCAAGTACTCTTGACTTATTAAATTCTATAAGGTAACATATTTCAGTTTATTAAAAATGCTTTTATAAATTTATAAATGAAAAAAGTTTTAAGATTGCTTTGTTTCTGGTTCTTTACTATAAGTAAGATTACTAAAAGTTAAGATTCTAACATATAATTCAATATGCAGAGTGTACAAAATGTTTCAACTGTGTTTCAGTTGAAATATTATAAATAACAATGTATTTGATCTTATTAGGAGTAATTAAAGCATTCAGAAGTTTTATAAAGATTGTTTCAAAATACAAATTTAAGAAAGAGTTAACAACTAAAAATGAGATATAAGAAACTTATAGGTATAAAAATATATTTTTTTGTAAATATTAAAAATGCTTCTAGATGAGAAAGTATCTTATGTATTAAGTAAATGAATGATCTACACACGGAGGAAGATTAAGTGACCGACAGGACTAATGCACTATCTTACCTTCTAAGACAGTTTTTATATTACAGTGCACCATCACTTCTTGTTTATATCTGGATTCATGGCTATTTTCTTAGTCTTTGCTATAGGATTGGTAAAAAATGACTCCTACCAGCTAGACTTATAGTCTACCAAAATTCTATTGGTACTTTTCTATTTTTGCTTATGTAAGATTACCAAGAGTCAATTATTACTATTAATTTGGTTTTGTTATCTAAAATAGGGGAACTTATTCTAAGATGTTGTCATACTATCTAATTTGTGGCCACTCTATGCTGGCCCCCACCAACAGATAAAATGGCCATGTCCAGTTTTACTATGTAGTAGGGATCATGCTGTGTGTGTGCAAATGTTGTGTGTAGAAAAGTAAAGTTTCTATTTCTGTTTTTCTTGGTAACCAATTACAATGGAACTTCTGTCTGGTGACCCATTCGCGTATAACAGGACTAAATGTTTCTGTAGTCACACCAAAGAGTATAAGTCTCTAAGAACACTTCTTTTCAGGCCTCAGAATTTGTGCCAATCTGCCCTCTGAGCCAGCTGCAGCATAATCAAACTTGCTTCCTGAAAGTTTTTTCAGTATCTTTGCCTCCTTTGTCCTGCATCAGAATGAACATTGCAAAAGGAAGATCAATGGAGAAGAGGAAGGAGACGTATAATGGGAGGAAGAGAGGAAAAGGAGGTACTGGGGAGTGAAATTGACCAAATGATGTTATGTGCATGTATCATTATGTCACAATGTAGACCACTAGTATGCATGGGCACACAACTAAAAAAAATCATTAGAAAATCAAAAAACAATGCCAATCTGAATGGCACTCAGGACCTGAAGTTAGTTTAAGAGGTAAAAAAGAAGGTGGAAAAGTAGAGAACCCATGTTGAAGAATACTGTAGGATTTTAAATGTTTGCGAGTCAGTCAAAATGTGTTATAATATTGATAAAGATTTTTCAACAGGAGAGTATCATGTTGCAACTTTGTTTTACTGTTTTGTAGATACTTTTCAAAAATCGCTTCAATTTTTTTTAATTAAACAAAAAAATTAAGCAATCCGAAGGAGAATCTTAGAGGCCAGAAGAGTGGTCCTGCACTAGTCCATGTAAGAACAGATAATGATTTTGATTGTTGTAATGATGGTGAAGATGGAGAAATGAGAACATATTTCAGAAATATGTACAAGGAAGAGTTAGTGACTTTAAAATTTATCCAATATGGAATAAGGTAAGGGAACCTAAGGAATAAAAATTTATGTGTAAGTTTTTGGTAAAATCATTTGGTAGATACACAATTGTGGGAAAATAATGTGGTCAAAAGATACATTTGCTGTATTTGCGATTCTTAAATTTAATGCAGTCATAAGAACATAGCATGGAAAGAAATCATACTCAAGATTTTAAAAAATTGGGAGTCTTAAGAATTTTAATGTTTCAAATGTGATAATAAATGAAAAAATAAAAGGGAGCCCTGAGATCTGAGTACCCCTCTCCACCCTCATTTAGACATTAGAAAGAAATTAATGGACAGAACTTTAAATATGTTTAAAATACTAATTCTTTAAATAACTACTTTAACAATGGAAAAAACCAATTTTGTTCTTTGTTTTTAAATTTCAAATTTTCTGTATCTATTACATGTATCCAGACTCTTTGCACAGAACAATTTGAATGTATATGCAAATGACTATTAAAATATATTTCTTTAGAAAACTCCTTTACTGTAAAAATGAGCAGAGGCTAACACTGCAGGCAGCATAGATGTAGAGGATCATATTCTACCTTTTTGGGTGCACTGTTCCAGTCACAGTCTTATGTCATTGCCAGGGTACAACCTGAGTATAAAAGCATGGATTATCACATCTTTCATAAAGATTATGGGGCATCTTTCTTTATATTAGTAAGCATTGTCTTCTTAGACTGAAAATATTTTAGATACTATTTACTCTCCATGAAAAGAATTCCCAGAAATGTTATCCTTGCACTTTAAGCTTATACTGATTATGATTACTGAGAATAAAATATAGTGAACCTGAAATCTGTTGATTAAACAGACAGAGAAATTATAAGTATACTCTTTCTGAGCTCTGTTTTTCTATTTTACTATCTCTCTTTGCTCTTTATTGGGGCTATCTGGCCACTGATTTATTTATACAACCTACAGCTGAATACATTTCCACTGTTTGTAACTTAGGATATTTTTTTCTTTTAAATTCTGCGTGATGTTGAAAATATTTGAAAGACTGAGAAACATTACTTTTTAAAAAAAGTTGAAATGATTTTAATTAATACCCGGAAACATAAAATTATTCATATTAATGTGATACCATGTTATGTTTTGATACATGCATACATTGCATAATAATTAAACCAGGTTTAGAATATTTTTCTCCTAATTTATCATTTCAATATGGTAAAAACTTTAAAAATTTCTTCCAGATTTTCCAAGTATACAACACATTATTATTATCTGTATTCACCCTACTGTGCAATGGCAACCAGAACTTCTTGCTCCTATCTAAAAGTAGCTCATTGTCCATTGATCCTTCCTTCCTCCTATCATCCTTCCTGGCCTCTGGTAACCCCATTCTTAGAAGCCTTGTTAAAAGAAAAAAAAAAACACTGCATTTCATGGGTTTAATAAGTGATGTATTTTGAACATAAAAATAGTGTCATTAATCTGTATCAGAATAATGAAATGTCAAGGAATAAACAACAATATCAAAGGTTACTAACAGCTCCAAAGCCATGCATTCTTAAAGGCAAAATGATAAATCACTTCATCTAGTTTATTTAGGAGATCAGGCAATTCAGAGAAAGGCTATGCAATCCAGTTGTTTTCTTTGTACAGAGTAAATCACAAATACTGATATTTTTTAATATGCCAAAAATGAACTAGTCAATCTCATTTATGTATAAATCCTAAATCTAATATAAATAAAAGCAATTCAGCAGTGCATTCAAGATAAAATCCAAGATTATATGTACTTATTCTAGAAATATTGCAGTTATTTAATATTTGGAAACATTAAATTATTTCATTTGTTAAAAGACTACAGCAAAAAACGGTTGAATGGGCTGGAATTCAACGTTTATTCTGGATTGCTAACTCTTCCTGTACTTGTAGTAGAAGAGCACTTTCTCAGCATGATGAAGGAATTTATCCCAAATAGCGAAGTATTACCAGATGTGTGGTGCAGAGTATTTGCATTAAAATCAGGGAAGCAAAGCATGTGTGCTGTCTTCCCATCACGGAGCAGTGGCACTGTGTTCTATCTATTATCACAAAGGAAAAGAAAGAAAGGGGCAAAATAGCAAATGAAACTTATCATTTTCACATGCTCTATGATTATTTCAAGAAACTGAAAAGCCCAAGTAAATCAAATTAATAATACTATAACTATTAAGAACAAGGGAAATGTGAGGACCACAGTAAATGGCCTTCACATAATGGAAAATGTGATTGTTCCCATTTTCCACAATGGAATGGATTAATGGATCATGTTTTCATCATATAAAGAATAGCATGTTTTTTCACAAAAGGAACAAAACATTTGAGTGTGTGTTTTAATGAGAAAGTTAACAACTATGTCAGTACCCAGCAACAATCACCATTTGCATATTTGTGATGTTCCTGTAAACATATGCATGAATGTGAAAGAATGAGTAAATGCATTTTTCTCTTAAATTACCTTTTGCTTTTTACAACTCCCCTTTACCAATCATTCCCCCAATACTCTATTCTCCTCAACTAATATTCACAAGATGATCATTGCTAAATACCTCATATTTCTTTTCTCTTTTATCCCTTTCTCCAGTCTCTAGCAATTCACACACACACACACCCTTTCACTTCTATTCTTGCGCTTACATAGTTCTTTGCCAATGTTTTATCAATTACAAATAAAACAGGCCTGCACAACCTTCTTTTCTTATGAGTACATCATAGTAGTTTTTCCAAATCAATCACAATATCTTTAATTCGTTCTGTTTAAGAGTTCTATATATCATCAGACAAATTTAGTGTAGTTTATTTAAATTTTCAAAAATACTGGTATTCACCCTGACCCCAGTATTTCAGGAGACATGGCAATGCAGCATCAGCATCTCTGTACACGGTATTTATATGTGGCATTTACAAATATTGCTACTTGAAATCTTAGCCACAGAAGATTTTCTTTAAAAGCACACCACCCTAGATCTTAATTCACGGAGCCAAAGCCACTAAACAGAAATTGTCTCAATTTCCAACATCAAATACACTAACGTGCATACTTCAGTGCTATCGTTGCTCTTTCCAAACAGGTAAGATGAAACAAATCACTTTCCTGCATAAGGAAAACCCCTTTCCCACTGATAAAAAATGTTCATTAAGTATGTTATCTTTGCCATCCAAAAACCCAACTCCCTGTCAGTGTTCAAATGTCAATATTTTCTTCTATTAAGATTAAACAGAAACTATACACATTTTATATTATGTTGTTAAAAACTTGTATGTTTGTTCAAAAATTTTAAAAAATTAAAAAATTAAAAATAAAAGAATAAACGGGTGAGCACATTCTCCTCCAACTGCCATCTGGATCTCTCCTATACCACACCACAAACTTCTTGAGTTGTGAATACTGTCTTTCTTTGCCTGTTCCCCTGATCAACACTGAATACCTGAAATACAGCTTGTTTGTCCACAACATCTTTTCAATAAAAACAAATATTAGCCTTGATCTTCCATCATCTTTTCTCTCAAGTAATGAACTTAGAATAGCTGCTGTGATGGTTGGTTTTATGCGTCACCTTGACCGGGCCAAAGGGTTCTCAAGTACTTGGTTAAGCATTATTCTGGATGTGTGTGTGTGCTGGTGTTTCTGGAGGAAATTAAAATTTAAATTAGTAGGCTCCGTAAAGCAGATTGTCCTTAATGTGAGTGGCTCTCATCCAAAACCATTTGAAGGCCAGAATTAGAACAGCAAAGCTGACCTTCCCAAGAGTGAATGGGCTCCTTTTGCCTGGCCTTGTGAGCTGGGATATTGGTTTTATCCAGCCTTTGGATAGGAATGAAAACAGCTGTGGCTTTTGGACTGGAGTGCACACCACTGGTTCTCAGGCCTTGAGACTTGAACAGGGCTTGCACATGAGCACTCCTGGGTGTCCAGCCTGCCAGCTGCAGATCTTCAGACCTCTAGATGTCACAGTTATGTGAATCAATAAATTGTATACGTATGCACACACTCACTCGCATAAATAATAGCTCTTATTGACTCTGTGTCTCTGCAGAACCCTAAGAAATACAGCCACCATATTCTTTTTTCTTTATTTCATTGGTAGCTTACCTTCTGAAATCTTTAGTTATATACAGAGGAATATAGAAACTTGGCAGTGAATTGCTACTGTTAACTTCAACAATGATAGGCTCCCATGCCTTTTTATCTTTTGTGTTCTTGCCAAAAATTCAAAACCTAACCTGATCATGACATTAGACATTCTACAAAGTAATGGATAGGATGAAAGCTACAAAAAATTAAGCATCGTGACAAAAAAAGTCAGCATTCCAGATTAAAGGAGATAAAAATGAAATTGATAATTCATTACACACAAAAATAAATGTAATGTGTAAGTCAGCATTAGGTTTTGGAATAGGTTTCATGATGGTGTTAGAGGTCACTTTTCGGACAACTGGTATAATATGGATAGTGACTGTAGATTAGATGATCAAAATCTGATCAAAGTAAATCAATGTATTTTCAGATCTGATAATTGAAATGTGGTTATCCTTATTCTTAGGATATAGACTTTGGAATATTTTGGGGTCATGGGCATCATGTCATAAACCTAATCTTAGAAGTTTTAAAAATTGCATATAGATAGGTAAATGTGACAAACGTCAACATTTGAAGAGTCTGGACTAGGGTTCTATGTAACCTTAACATATTTCAGAAATTATTTCAAAAATTAAGCCATCTTCTTCTATCATTCTGTTATTCCTCAATGTTTCTCTCAGTGAGTTACGAGTCCAGGCCCACTCATTTTGCACTCTGAGACTCCCAAAACATTATTTTGGTTGCTTATTCTTCATGAATTAAGCCCCTTTCTCACCAAAACCAACTCTTACCTCATTGTCCCTCAAGCTAGAATTTTATTCCATTTTAATTTTAAAAGTTTCTTTTTTTTTGTCTAAGAGAGAAGGACAGTGATAGAGAAAGAGACAGAGAGAATCAATTTTTATTGAGATTTTCACATGACTTTTGTTGCTCTGACATTTAGCTGTGTATGTGGGTGCTGAGGTTTGAACCTGTATACTTGTGCACTCCAGGCAAGCTCTGTAACTGCCGAGCCACTACTCCAGCCCCAATTTAAAGAGTTTCTAACTGGCCTCCTCTCATATTTAAATTATCCAATCCCATTTTTTTCTAATCATTCATGCAGTAACTGTTTAATGTGGGTCTGGTTAGCATCCAGAAATGCCCTTTGCTATGAGAAAACTGGAGTGTGAACACAGTCCCTGATAAGATGGATTTAATATTCAGGGAGAGGGCAATCAAACATAAATAAGTAAATATAGATGTAGCATTTATCTCTGATAAATATAATGAAAAAAGTAAATCAATGTTTGTTGATTGAGCATGTTAATGGATTGGAAAGGCTTACAATAAAGTAAAATTGGTGCAGTCTTGAATGGAGAAAATGTAGGAGGAAAAGATCTCACGCCCAGGAAGGAAGAAAGGCCAAATCCTGAGGACAGAGCTCACACAGCCTGGGAAAGAGGGTTGATGCACTGAGGAAGGGGGATAGCACTGGGATGTTTCACCTCGGGTCCGTTTTCTAGTCCTTCAGGTGGGTGGTCCAAGCTCCATTACCCATCAGTGGCAAGAGCAAAGCACTATAAGAGCTCCACGACACAGTCAGAACAAGTCCTTCAATTTCTTTACCAGGTCTTTTATTTTGGAATTTCCCTCATCTTGAAAAACATTATAGCCAACATTCCCAAACTGCCTTTGTGTGAGTGTTACTGAAATCTCTTCCTTGTCCCGATGCCGGTCCAATATTGAAGACACCCTACTCAGAAAAAGGTAAAGAAGTTCTGTTGCTTTGCTAGCAAAAGAGAAACACAGGGACTTCTGTCCCAGAGGCTGTGATTCTGCCCATCAGAGAAACCAGGAGATTTTTAAAGAGGTGATTGGAAGACTTTATTCCTCATATTCCCTGTCCAGAGTTGCTAATTTGGGCAACAGTTATTTCCTTAGATCTTCTGGTGCCATCTGAAGTCTGAATTACTTCATTCCTGAGGTGTGTTTGAGTGTTCCAGTTCAGAGAACTCCGACTAGGATGGGGAAGAGAGGTCATTTTGTCTGTCCCCAGATTAGGTAGGGGAGAGATTCAGGAGAGGGAAGGAGATGAAGAGAAAGAGACAGGAGAGA
>PVKS010039830.1:0-17018 GCA_004027875.1 Aplodontia rufa | reverse complement strand
TACACTTTGGTTAACTGAACATTGGCCATTACAGCCTTCGAGATGCATGTAGAACACGCCCACTTGCCCAGTTCTATTGTATCACACTAGACCGAGCCCTCATCACCTCCTATTTGGATCCTTCTTTTCATTTGTCTCCATTAGTTGCCCGTAAACATTCCCTGCAACAACCAGTAATCCCCAAAGACGAATCCCAACACATCACTCCCTTTCTGTGCTCAGCTTCTCATTCTCAAGGGAGATTTTCCTGTCTTCCAAAGAATATACACCTAGCCCAGATATCTATACCCTCCCTTTTAAGAGTAGAGGGAGGGCTGGTTGCTGTGGTGCATGGCTGAATCAGGACGATCGCAAATTCAAAGCCATCCTCAGCAATTTAGCGAGGCCCTAATCAATTTAGTGAGACCCTGTGTCAAAATAAAAAATAAAAAGGGCTGAAAATGTGGCTCATTGGTTAAGCATCCCTGGGTTCAATTCCTGGCAGAACAAGGAAAAAACAAACCAACCAAACAAACAAAAAGAGGGAAGATTTTATCAAACTGCAGGGGACTATAAGATATAAGCAGGTGGCAACTGTGCACTCTGCAGGCCTAGTCAGTGAGTTAGCAGCTGAGGATGCTGGAAGAGACCTGGGAGTGGGTACTGGTGAGCTGCGCTTCTGAACACTGATGTGACACTACCCCAGTCTATCCATGACCAGATGTCATCTTGTATTTGGATTCAGAACTTGTTTTGGTGATGGCAGCTTGGCATGATTTACAATTCCTTGGATTATATTTTTTTAAAAAAGTGAATCCCAACATAGACTTGTAAGACACACCACACACCCTGTGTAGGAAAAATGACTTCAAGAAAACAATGAAAGGAATGCAAGAACAGAATAAAGAAAATCAGGGGACTGCAGATTGCAAAGGGCAGTGTTGGTGCTGGTAAAAAAGCAGAAGTAAAGATTTTATAGTGACATTATCTGTGGTGACTGTGAAATTTTCACACAAGCATTAATAAATTGTAAAAAAAATTTTTTTGATACCAGGGATTGAACCCAGGGGCACTTAGCCACTGAGCCACATCCCCAGCCCAATTTTTATTTTTTATTAAGGAGTTATTGTACAATCATAAATGCACATAAAGTAACAATATGATATGCATTGGTTCTTAAACCAGAATTACCTCCATATCACCCATACCCCAGTCTCTTGATTCTTCTATAATTCAACCATACAAGCAATGTACATGCTTAGATTGTGAATCTTCCAAAATTAAATGATTGCATAAGTATCTTTTGGATTCTCAGGGGAGTAAAGAGGATGCTGCAATGTTGTCTGCCTAGATCCCTCCTTATCCTCACTCCCTTGTCCCTCCCCCAACCTATTTCCTCATATCTATGATTGCCCTAGATTAAGTGTTGCTTTGCCTTTGCTGGGTCTAATACATGAGTTTGTCTACCTTTCACCCAAGCTGGGTTTAGCTCCAGCCTCCACAAATGAGGGAAAATATTCCACCCTTGTCTCTCTGGGTTTGGCTAACTTCGCTCAACAGGATTTCTTCCATTGCTATCCATTTACCTTCAATGACAGCAGTATTGCTGTTTCTAATTGCGGAGTAGCATGCCATTGTGTGTGTGTGTGTGTGTGTGTGTGTGTGTGTGTGTGTGTGTGTGTGTGTGTGAGTGTGTGTGTATCTATATTTATATATAGTGAGACCCTGTCTCAAAATAAAAAATAAAAAAATACAGATGTAGATAGATATAGATCACAGTTTTTGGATCCATTCATCCAGTGAAAGGCATCTGGGTTAGTTCCATAACATTTTTTAACTTTTTATTTTGAGACAGGGTCTTGGTAAATTGCTTAGGAGCTCGCTGAATTGCTGAGGCTGGCTTTGAACTTGTGATCCTCCTGCCTCAGCCTCCCATGTTGCTGGGTTTGTAGGCTTGAGTTACCACCTCCAGCAAAAACCTTTTTTTTTTAAAGGAAAAATCACATTTGTTCTCAGCGAGAGAGTGTTAGTGAGTTGTTTATATAAACCAATTTCTCAGGGTCTTGGCAATAGTTTCCAGTGTCTGCTGCACTGCTGCACTTGGAAGAAATCTTCCCTTTCCAACAGGGCCCTGCATGATATAGCTCCTGCCTGTTTCTTCAGTCTCTTGTTCTAAATCCTCTTCCTTGTTCAATTTATGTTAGTCCCAATGTGTCCTGCCCACACCACACCACCCCCAGTTCCTTGAATATGTCTTTTTGGGGGGAGGGGGGTCTGAGATTTAGCACAATGTGTTTGTTCTTCCTTGTGTCTGGGAGGGGGCTAGCTCTTTGCGTTTGTTTTTAATCAGATTTCTTCTCTTCAAGGAGGTCTTAACTGATCCCTTATCTAAACTAGTGCCTGCCCAGTTAAACGCAATCACAATCCTTTATTTCCTAAAAAGTACTTATAGAGTGGGACTGGAAGTGTAGCTTACAGGTAGAGCATGCTTATCATGAACGAGGCCCTGGACTTGATCCCCAGCACCAACAAGACAAAAGTTGCTTATCAAAATTAATGGTTTTCTCATTTGTTCAATATTTCACCTTGTGACAAAATCACACACCATTCTCCAATGGAAGAGACAGAAAACGCAGGCCTGGCAAAAGCACCGGATAGCCCATAGGCTCCTGCATCAACACTGTCCACAACGAGTTGCTCTGGGCAGTACGACCCAGGACAATAGAACCAATCATTTATGCTCTGCTCAGAATTCTGGTTTTATCTTTCTTAGTCAGCAAGGTACGGCTCAATTCTTAGGGTCCAAGATGGAAATATACTATTTCCATCCCAAGAGTCTCTGGGAACCCGGAGTCTGGTCCTTACTTGGTGAGTTTGCTAAGCAATAATTGTGGGCGGGACAATTATGGGCGGAAAGTTATTTCGGAACCTTAGTCTTCAAGAAATGCCCCTTCAACTTTCTCAAAGGGCGGGGTGACACGAGCAGCTGTCACCTCCTTCCTTACCCCGGCCGGCTCTCGTGCGTGTTCAGCTGTTCAATAACAGCTCTTCTTCCGGGACTTCCTGGTCGCCTCCACCAATCAAAGTGTTCTTCCTGTCCAACCATTGTCAGTGTGGGGCCAATCGGCGCCCCGCTACCAGCGCCCCTTAAAGGCGCCGCCACCGCCTCCAGCGCCGGGGAGGACCAATCCCTCGGTTCCGGCCCCCACCCGCAGTATGGAGTGGTCTCGGGGGCGGCCCGGGCCGGAGGCGGACCTTCTAGCTCTAGCGGAACCGCAGGCCACGATTTTCAGCGGTGGACCGGGTGGAACGCCCCGCAAGCCGCCCTCAGGCCTGAGGGTGTCCGGAGAGGAAGAAGCCAAGAACGTTGGGGGCGCGAGCTGCCGACCCAGGTCGTCCCCGAGGACTTCGAGCAGTAGCACAGCTCACCGGCCGGAACCGGAGGCTTGGAAGAACAAGCTCGGCCCCCAAACGACGCCGTTTGGGGGCCGGAACCGCCGTGAGGCGCCAGGTCCCGAGTACGACCCGAACCTGTCCTCCCGACACGGGGACCCTGAGCCTCGCGAGGACCAGCCTGCATCCGAGAGGGTCAGCCGTCGAGGGAGCCCCGGAGGCGTCGAAATGAATGTGGAGCAGCCGCAGCCGGAGGAGGAAGACATTGATGAGGAGGCGGCGGCCACCGGCAGGGCTGGCCGCTCGTTCTCCAGCCGCCTTCAGGACAGCCGCAGTCTGGACGGGCTGAGTGGGGCGTGTGGCAGCGCGGGGTCCGTAGCGGGTGCCGAGTCCGGCGCGGGCGGCGGACGCCGCGCCACTATCTCCAGCCCCCTGGAGCTCGAGGGTACCGTGAGCCGCCACGGCGACCTCACTCACTTTGTCGCCAACAACCTGCAACTCAAGATCCGTCTGAGCGGCGTCGCTCCGCCCCTTCCCCCTGCCCCGGTGCGTCCCTGCCTAGCATCCGCACCCACTCCCACCATCCCGCCCATTGACCCCGACGTGCTGCGGGATCTGGAGCGGCTGAGTCGGGATCTGGGCGGCCGGGTGGACCGCCTGCTTCGCGGGCTGGGTGGTGCGGTGCAGGAGCTGACAGCGCTGAGCGTGGGCTGCATCCAGACCTACCGCGATGCCGTGGACTCCTTAGGTGAAGCGGTGGATATGAGCATCAAGGGCATGTACACTCTGCTGGCTCGCTGCGAGGAGCTGGAGAGAGCTCTGCAGCCTGTTCAGGGGCTGGCGCGCCAAGTCCGAGATATACGACGCACTCTGGAGGTGTTGGAGGCCCTGTGCAAGTGACTGGAGAGCAGAAGAGGCGGGGCCTGAACCTGGCAGGCCCAGCAGGATCCTAAGGACTCTTCAAGGAGCCCTGGTGGGAACTGCCCGCTATGGGGAGGCCTGTGTGTTGGAGGATTTTCCAGATGCGTTTAGCTGACCTCTGCCCCCTCGAGGGGTCTTAGGGAGGTGTATATTGGGAAAGTTCTAACAGTTCTCCTGATGGGATGGGATGTTGCCTTGCTTCTATTCAGTTGGCCATCTGTAGCTACCCTGTTCTTTCCAACTCTCCTCCATAGCTAGAACACCAAGCCTGGGAACCTGGCTTGTCTCGGCTTCAAAGTGGGGACATGATTCCCATACAAGACCAAGAAAAGGGAACAGAGGAGGCCCCGCCCCACTGTGGCCATCCTGACCCCGATAGCCACATCTCAGGTGCCAGGGGCTTTGGGAGCTTGGGTGGTCCCTGGCCACACACCATGCAGGCAAGAATGGATACTTGCAGATGTTTAACCTGCTGCTTCTGCCCTCTGGTCCCCTACAATACCATTTCCCCAGCCAGAACTGGGGTGGAGCTAAGAGGAACGCATTGCATGGTGGAGGGGGTGAGGTGGGAGGTGTCTCACTGCTCTCAGGGTTCAAGTCGAATTGTTGCTGGTTTTGAAGTCCACCTGTTGTGGAGTGTTTTGATCCGTTTTGGCTCTCTGAGTTTTTGTGGAATTAAAGTGCTGCTGCTGCTAAGGCTCAGGCTGCATCTCTGTGGGGTTCATCATCCAAATGAATGGGAATGAGGGTTTTGTTCAGGGAGCTAGCTCCCTTTGGGCTGGTGCTGAGTGGGGAGGAAGTTCCTGATCATATGGGGAAGAATATAGTGGTTCCTGCTGTTAGGCAGCAGATCTGAGGGGAAATATGCGATAGATAGTCACACACAGGGGGCCAGAGGTTGAGTAAAACCTGAAAAGCAAGCAAGGTTCTCTAGGAGAGAGAAGGTGGTTATCTTCTTCTTTGGTCCTAATGGACAGGCCGGGACTGGGCTGTTGGGACATCTTGGCCGTGGAGTAACATGAGGTACACGTGACAGCTCTATTCCTAACCATTTGCCACACTCCGCTGATACGTGCCACATGTAATGATTTTGTTGCAATTCCTGGCAGCTCTTTGCTTACAGATACGAGCAAAAACAAAGGTTGGGAGCCACATTTATATTCATGAAATTTACAATTGGAGATTACAGAAAGAAGTGCAGTTTCTATGCACCTCCAAAACATCCATTTTGGACTACAGTCCGATACGTTTGTTTTGGTGTGACACAAAAGAACTTCGCCTGGCCCGTACGGGGATCGAACCCGCGACCTTGGCGTTATTAGCACCACGCTCTAACCAACTGAGCTAACCGGCCAGCTTATAGCTGTCCGTGAACATAAAGCTATGTAGAGTCAATACTATCCATTCTTGCTCGAGAAAAATGCGTTAGGGTGGAACTGTTTTAGAAAGCGGGCAAGTAGAATATTCAGACTGACCCGCTGAACACTTAGCAAGTTAACAGCCAAGCTGCAATCTTGACAAGCACAGTTGATGCAACTCCGTTGCTTGACTGCAGGCGCAGGCATAAATATGACAAGAGAGACGATACGTACTCGCTTACTCACACCCCCAAAGTACGAGATGCCCTACAGTCAAAGGTGGATTCTGCGAAGAAGCGGGAATGAGTGTGGTGACCATATACGTAGAGAACTGGTCCACAAGGTGCTGTTACTCTCTCAAAGTTTAATACTTTTGAAAATAGATAATGGATGAAAACAAGGCACCGCTGGGATTCGAACCCAGGATCTCCTGTTTACTAGACAGGCGCTTTAACCAACTAAGCCACGGCGCCCGCCCGCAGCTCGCTTCACCTCTCTTTCCTGGACAGGTCAGTTTCAAAACCCGTAAACAAAGAGCTTCTGTGGATGTTGCAATACTTAAGTCCTAGGAGACATAAGGAAAGACGCTGCGAGAGACAGAAACAGCATAGCTGTAACACAGAAACACTGAATGTGGGCCGACAAAGGTAGTAAGAGAAATTCTTGTTAGAGAATTACAAAACTGAATGCAGACGCTAGCAATCACTCCACGACGAGGATGGGATTCGAACCCACGCGTGCAGAGCACAATGGATTAGCAGTCCATCGCCTTAACCACTCGGCCACCTCGTCTACGGAAAGGTCGGTCTAACTTCTTCTCTCTGAGACCTGAACTTTTACTCTTACTCTTGGAGCACATTCGCAGGACTCCGGCCGAGCTTTACCTCTAGAACTCGCAACGCAAAGACCCAGCAACACACTAGTAGACACGAGCGCTTGACGGTCGTGAGCTGCGCCTGTCTTTAGAAATCCCCGCTGTCCCAGAGTTGCCTGGACCGGCTGCAAAAAAATCCCCGGGAGATCACTAGCGATACTTGACGAGGTGGCCTCTGGGTTTCTCACCAGAGGCTTTCCCCTTCCTGGTGGGTTAAGACATGTTTCTTTTCAGTACTGGGACTGGATCAAAAATGAATGTAGCGCGAATTACGTAAAAGCGTTCAGAGCCTTGGAAAAGCAGCTGACCCCGACGTGATTTGAAC
This sequence comes from Aplodontia rufa, assembly GCA_004027875.1. Taxonomy (NCBI): domain Eukaryota; kingdom Metazoa; phylum Chordata; class Mammalia; order Rodentia; family Aplodontiidae; genus Aplodontia; species Aplodontia rufa. The sequence goes on along the minus strand of PVKS010039830.1, from coordinate 10,168 downwards.
ACGCAACCTTCTGATCTGGAGTCAGACGCGCTACCGTTGCGCCACGAGGCCGGCCGGCCATTCGGGTGGACGGATCTCTCCATGACCACTATACGGCTGGGCAGTTGGTGACTGGTGATAGACACACGGGGCTGAAAGCTTTTCTGCGTTTCTGAATATCCTGTGCGACACCTTGCTCCTTGCGCGGAGCCGCGCAGGCTGCACCCGGAGCGCAGTAATCCCAGAGTCTTGATCGAGTGGAAAGCGCTGAGCTCCTCAAATGGGATACCAGAGTGCGAGTCCAGCGGGAACCGATCTGAGCAGAACGGACTGAAGGATGGAAAGGAAAATCACAGACCTTAATTGTTTATTTTCCTAAACTTCGACAAATGCATTCACCCGTGCACCTCGCAATTCTTTCAAGATGGAGGACACCTCCCACGTCCCTTGCCGGAGGCAACCACTGTTCTGGTTTCCATCACCATAAACATCAGTATTTTTTAAAGGTCCCCAAGTGAGATAGAGCCAGAAACTACTAAAGAGGGGCACTCCAAGCTGGAAGAGACTCCGTTTGCTTCCTGAAGGAGAGAAGTTAAACAGTTTTAAGATGAGGAAGGGGATCATGGTGGATCTCACGCCTTCCCTTCCAACCTATATTTCTGCACAGCAGCTCTTTCAAAAGTAATCAGAACCACAGAGATCTCAAAGATGCTTCTTAGGCTTGGCCTTAATTGATTTCCAATGACATCTCCAAGAGCCCTCCTCTATGATTGTCATGACACTGGGCTGTTGGCCTTCACCTCTCAATCAGTCTCTCTTTTTCTATTATTAAGTCCTCGTTTTCATCAGGGTTCAGTCTTCTGTTCTCGTGCTAAACGTATTCCCTGGTTTCAGCTGTCACCTGTGTCCTGAGGGTTCCTGAATCCCACTGCCATCACTGGACCCAGATGTCTAGTGTCTGCTGGACACCTACCTGCACTTGATCGTGTCATCTCATGTTCTCAGTCCTTCTGCATTCCCTGTGATGGGCCAATAGGAGGCAGAGAAGCTTATCTTTGACTCTTCCCACTCCCTCATACCCCATTTCCAGTCACCAAGTCCTTCCATTTCCTTCGTAATTCTTCTGTGTGCCCCCCTTTCCCATTCCCCTTGCCATCTCCTTAGCCTCTCTTGCTGGCTTATTGTAACAGACTCTTCCCTGACCTCTTAGCCTCCAGAATGGTTAAAGACAATCATCTTTTTAAAAGGCAAACACGATTCAATCTCTTATTGGCTTAAAATCAGAGTCTTAGCAGGTTAAGGTGACATACGCCTGTAATCCCAGTGACGTGGTAGGCTGAAGCATGACAGGTTTAAGTTCAAAGCCAACATCAGCAATGTAGCCAGACCCTGTCTCAAAATAAAAAATGAAAAGATCTGGAAATGTGGCTCAGTGGTTAAGTTCCCATGAGTTCAATCCCTGGTTTCAATAAGTAAATAAATAAGATTATTTTCCCCTTTATTTTTCCATTTTATTTATTTTTTATTTATTTTTAAGAGAGAGGGACAGTGAGAGGGAAAGAGAGAATCAATTTTATCTAGTTTTTCACGTAGCCTTTGTTGCTCTGACACTTAGCTGTGTGGGGACCCACACGCCTGCCAATAAACCACTGAGCCATGGCTCCAGCTCCATTATTTTTTCATTTTAAATGAAATTATTTATTTACTTATTCTGGTATTGGAGATTGAACAAAGGACTCTCTACCACTGAGCTAGTCCCCAGTCATTTTTATTTTTAATTTTGAGACAGGATCTTGCTAAATTGCCTCTTTGAACTTGGGAGCCCCCGTCTTAGCCTCCTCTCAAGTTGCTGGGATTACAGGCCTGGGCCACTGTGCCTGGTTTGAAATATATATATATGTATTTAAAGGAAGGGTAAGTAAAAAATGAATGAAATTGTTTATCTGAAGTGGGAGGCGGCCAAACAGAAATGGAGGCCTTGCTGGGTGAGGTGGTATATGCATGTAATCCCAGCAGCTGGGGAGGCTGAGGCAGGAGGATCACAAGTTCAAAGCTAGTCTAAGCAACTTAGGGAGGCCCTAAGCAATTCTGGAGAGACCTTGTCTCAAAATAAAGTATAAAAAGGTCTGGGGGGGGCTGGAGCAGTGGCTCAGTAGTTCGAGCACTTGCCTGGCATGAGTGCAGTCCTGGATTCAAACCCTAGCACCACATATACAAAACAAAGGCCAGATGAAAAAAATAAATAAAATTGATTCTTTCTTCCTCTCCCAACCCCTAAAAAAGGGCAGCTGGACGGGGAATCTGGCTCAATGGTTAAGCACCCATGTACAAAAAAAAAAAAAAAAAACTAGGACAAGAGTTTATAGAGTAAAGTATCAAGGGAGGTTTGGGGGTTTACAAAAAAAGACAAAGGATTAATTGCTTCTGTATTTTCACCATTCTGTGCCTCACAACACTACCAGAGGTTCTCATCACAGCTAAACCTAAACACCCAGATGGGTTAGCAGAGCTGGATACAGAGGTGCCAGGAGAATTACAAGTTTGAGGCCAACCTCAGCAACCTAATGGGCCTTAAGTAACTTAGAACTTGTCTCAAAATAAAAATTAAAAAGGGCTGGGGATTTAGCTCAGTGGTAAAGCACCATTGGGTTCAATACCCAGTACTGGGGGTGATGGGGGGAATCCATGCCTGTTAAATTGATCACTTTGCATTGGTTTAAGGAAAGATGGTCTGGAGTTGCTTAATGTTATGTTGAAGGAGGCTGGTGAAGGGGTTTCAGAACCCTGCCCCTGATTATTACAATGTAACTTTAAACTAGCTCAACTGGCTGTCAGCAAAATCTTTGCCAAGGTATCTGCATCAACTGCACAGAGGTTGGCTGTGGTTTGTAACCTCCTCTGGGATGGCAAAGCTGAGCTCCGCTTATCTAACTTATAAGAGTTGTGGGATGAGCCTTTAACCTGGAGAGAACACCCTTATGCAGAAGGTGTTATTTCTGTAAAAACTTGTGAAACCGCTGTCTGGCTTGTCAAAATGGGGGAAAAAAATTAAATGTTACGTAACTTTCCATTGAGTGTAAAACCATAAGAGTTTTCAAACGCATGGTCCAGGATTTGAGATATCCATGCTCCCTGGACCAAGTTGGGCAGCTTTAAATAAAACCGCTTCCTTGGGTGTCTGCCTCATCCGCCCCTGCAACAGTGTTAAATCCGTTGTTTGCTTACAGTAGAGTAAAAATAAAAATAAAAACATTGAATAATCCAGACCTCCAAAAAAATTATAAACTGAAAACAGATGGGGAGGGTAGCTCAATGGTACGAACAGGTGCTTACCATGCCCCAGCCCCTGAATTCAATCCCCAGCACTACCAGGAAAGCAAAGCAAAATAAAACTGTTCATATAAACTTTAGAATTATTTTGATTAGGATTTAATTGATATCCAACAGGAAGAACTGACACCTTAATAATATTGAATCATCAAATCCATGAACACTGAACGCCTGTTTTTGTTTTTGTTGTTGTTCTATTATTTTATTTTATTTTTTTGTTCTTTTTGTACCAAGGATTGAACCCAGAGGGCCACAGCTCCAACCCATGTTTTTTATTTTGAGACAGGGCCTCACTAAGTTGCTTAGTGCCGGCTTTGAATGTGCAAGTAGCTGGAATTACAGGTGTATATCTGTAATTACATCAGTGCAGTTTTTTTTACTCTTTAGAGAGATCCCCGAGCATGCCAGGCAAGTGCTGTAACCGCTGGGCCACCATTCCAGCCCCCAGTGTTTCTTTCTTTTTTTTTTTTTTTTTTTTTTACAGATCCTGTATACATTTTCTAGATACATAGCTAAGTAAGTCTCCCGCCCCTCCCCGACCTTTGGTGTTATTATAATTTGGCTGTTTTGTCTGTCTGTTTTTGTTTTGAAACATTCAAATTGTTCCGGGGTGGTGTACAGGGGAGTATTTGCCTTTTGTAGATTGACCTTACATTCGATGATTTTTGTATTCATTTATTAATTCCAGGAATTTTTTTTGGTAGATTCTTTGAATTTTCAATATAGATAATAAGAACAATCTATAGAAGTTAATAGTAACAAAACCACTGAATCCAATGGTATAACAAGTTTGTGGATTAACAGCAGAATTATTTGAAAAGTCTTTAAGTACAGTATTTGTTTTTTATTGTTCACCCTTGTTAGGGTAGGTAGACTTTTTTTTTTTTTTTTTAAAGAGAGAGAGAAAGAAACTTATTTTTCATCTGGCATATGTGGTGTGGGGGTTTGAACCTCAGTCCTCATACATGCTAGGCAAGCGCTCCAACCACTTAGCCACCACTCCAGCCCCCTGAATAGATTTTTTTAAGGATAAGATAAAATCTAAAACAACAGAAGTCTGCAAAGAAAATTTAAGTTAAATTTTCATTAATCAAGCCAGGCACAGGCGCACACCTGTAATCCCAGTGACTTCAGAGGCTGAAATAGGAGGATGGTGGGTTCAGAGCCAGCCTCAGCAATTTAGCGAGACCCTAAGCAACTTAGTGAGACCCTGCCTCAAAAATAAAATATAAAAAGGGCTGGGAATGTGGCTAAGCAGTTAAGAGCACTTTAAGTGCCCTTGGGTTCAATCTCTGATACAAAACAAATTTTCATTAATCATACTGCTACGATGAGATTAAGCAAACAGGTAATTATGTAAATGTTGCTAGGATCTGAGATATTCAACAGAAGAGAAAAAGATGTGGATAGAAATTCAGAGAAATAGAAAACTTGTAATCCTAAATCTGAATTAGAAATGTAAGTATAAACTCAAGATGTATTTCTCTCTACAAAAAAATATTTAACTATGTCAATAAAAAGGACCAGGGGTTGGGGATTTAGCTCAGTGGCAGAGCACTTGCCTAGCATGCCCAAGGCCTGGAATTCGGTCCTCAGCCCTGAAAATAAATAAATAAATAAACAAAAAGGACCAAGAAATGATCATCAGGGGCTGGAGCAGTGGCTGGAATGCATGAGTGCAGTTTCAAACCCCAGCACCAAGTACACAGCGAAGTGAGCAATGGAAGTCATGTGATAAACTAAATGAAAAAAAACAAAAACAAAAACAAAACTTCTTTCTCTCACTGTCCCTCTTTCTTAAAAAAATTTTAAAAATAATCATTGTCATTCCAGCAGCAAGAGCCCCTCTACTGCCCAAATGCTATTTCTATCCCCGAAATGAATCATTCCAGGTGTGGGGAAGGTAATGTAAAGATAGGCCTAGAACATCTTGTCATACTGGGTAGCAAGAAAACTACTGAAGGGGCTGGATCGGTGTCTCAGCGGTTTCGGTGCTTGCCTTGCAAGCATGAGGACCGGGGTTCAAACCCCAGCACCATGTACACAACTAAGTGTTGGAGCAACTAAGGCCATGTGAAAAAGTAAATAAAGTTGTTTCTCTCTTTAAAAAAAAAAAAAGAAGAAAACTACTGAAGATCATAGCAATGATGCAGGGACCTATAACAAAGGACATTTTCAAGAAAGTGAAAAACAAAGCCAAACAAAAATAGCAAGCAACACAGTTTTAAAATAGAGGACTTGAATGCACATTTCTCAAAAAATAATAATATATATATTTTGATTTGCATTTCTCTACTGATTAATGTTGAACATCTTTGCATGTGGTTATTGGCCATTTATGAAAGGCCGAAAGTAAGCTGGTCAAGGTGGTGCAGGTCTTTAATCCCAGCTACTCAGAAGGCTGAGGCAGTACAACAGAAAGTTTGAGGTCAGCCTTGGCAACTTTTACAGACCCTGTCTCAAAATAAAAAATAAGAATTGCTGGAGATGGAAGTCAGTGAAAGAGCATCCTTGGGTCAATCCCCAGCACACCAAAAACAAAACACAATGTGCTGGACGTGGTGGTTCACATCTTCAGCTACTGGGGAAGCTGAAGCAGGAGGACTGTGAGTTGGAAGGCAACTTGGGCAACTTAATGACACCCGGTCTCAAAATAGAAAGGGCTGGTTCTGTAGCTCAGCACTATAGCACTTGCTTAGCATTCAAGACCCTTCAGTTCCCAGTACTGCAAAAAAAAAACAAAACCCATAATGTAATAGCATTCCGCACCCACTAGGATGGCTGTAATTTAAGAAGGAAAGAAAGAGAAGAGTAAAAAAGAAAGATGTGGAGAAACTGGAAACCTCATACATTGCTGGTGGAAATGTAAAATGGTACAGCCACTGTGAAAAATGGTTTGCCAATTTCTCAAAAAGTTGAACAGAATTGCCATATGACCCAGGAATTTTACTCCTATGTTTGGTTCCAGAAAAACTAAAAGCAGGTACTCAAATACCTGGACACGATCACAGTAGCACTATTCACTGTAGCCTAAAGGTGAAAACAACTCCAACATCCATCAGCTGATGGATGGGTGGTTAAAGAAAGTGTGGTCATAGGGATGCATGGAATGTTATTCAGCCATAAAGAGGAATGAAATACTGACACACACTATATGTATGAATCTTAAAAGCAAAATGCTGGGCAGGGTTCAAGGTGCATGCTTGCAAGTCCAGCTACTCCTGTAGTCTCAGACTTCATCGGGCTTAAGTAGGAGGATTGCAAAATTGAGGATAGCCTGGGCAATTTAGTGAGTCCTTGTCTCAAGACAAAAAAATAAAAAAGGCTGGGGAGGTAGCTCAGTGCTAAAGCACCCCTGGGTTCAATCCCCAGTACTGCAATAATAATAACAAAAACATCCTCTGTTTGCCTAGGGCTATTCCAACCCTGGCCACCCCCCCGAAAAAAAGCGGGACACAAAATGTCATAGATTGTATATCATTCCATTTAGAAGGAAGGTGAGTGGGTGAGGAGGGAGGAAAAAAACCCAAGAAAGATTAAAAGATTTCAGACAGGTCAACCAAGTGCAATGTGTGGATTTTATGTGGACCCTGATTCAAATATACTGCAAACACAAAAATATGTGTTAGTTAGGCAATTTAAATGATTTGATTATGCAAAATAACCCAGTGGGAGCCAGAATTGGTGGAACAGGGCTGTAATCCCAGAGACTGGAGAGGTTGAAGCAGGAGGATTGCAAATTTGAGGCCAGTGTCAGCAACACAAACTCAGTGACACCCTAAGCAACTTAGAAATGTGAGAAATAAGAAGTCTGATGGTCCATTTTCAGAATGTACTCTTAAGGTTCGAATATAAGAATGCATCTTAGGCTGGGAGCCATGTGGTCAGGGATAACCTGTTTTTAAACTCCTTATCAGCTATCCCATCACACTCACAGCTCTTTTCTGTACCCACCCCAATTTTATATTAGCCAATCATACAGATTGTACCCCTGAGTTCCTCCAATCAGAGTGAAGGGAAGGATTTTTGTCAGCATGGAGATATAAACAGGCACTGAAGTCAGCTAGTTCAGATCCTTTTGTGAGTGCACCTTTCTGCAGAAGTAAAATTTGTCTTGCTCACCTACTTCTGGGAACATGTTTGATTTTCCAATGGCACCTCAGAATTTTTAATAATTTTATTTCTAACAGGAAAACCCTATCTCAAAAAAAAATAAAAATAAAAAATATAGAGACTGAGAGGAGGCTCATGGTAAAGCACCTCTGGGTTCAATCCCCAGGACCAAATAAATAACCTGGTGAGGATGATGGGGGTGTTGATAAAAGGTTGAAGCAAAATAGTGTACTTAAGAGGGGTTTGATAAACTGTTTTTAAAATTTTTACATATATTTAAATTTTTTTCCATGATAAAGATTTTAAGTTCTTCCTCCTATTCCTCCTCCTCCTCCTCCTCTTCTTCTTTTTTGGGGGGAGGCATTGTTTGTTTATTTTGGATACCAGATATTGAATTCAGGGGAGCTTAACAACTGAGCCACATCCTCAGCCCTTTTTAGTTTTTATTTTGAGACAGGGTCTTGCTAAGTTGCTGACACTGGCTTTGATATTGAATCCTCCTGCCTCAGCCTCCCGAGTCACTTGGATTACAGTTGTGTACCACTGCACCTAGCTTGTATGTTTATTTTTTTAATTAAAAATTTTTTTAATAGTGAATTTTAATTTTTTCTGGTTTTTGTTTGTTTTTGTTTTTCCTTTACTTATCTGTGTATGCAATGCTGGGGATCGAAACTGGGACCTTGTACATACCAGGCAAGCACTCTAGATAGGGTTTCACTAACTCAGGGCCTTGCTAAATTGCTGAGCTGGCTTTGAGCTTGTGATCCTCCTGCCTCAGCCTCCAGAGCCTCTGAGATTACAGGCATGAGACACTGTCCCCTGACATTTTAAGTTCTTTTATCATTGGTTCAAATGTTATAACATGTGGGGCCCAGCCCTGAAATGGACCATCTTGGGAAGGACATCTGATCATCAAGAATACCTTCTGCAGTCATAAGCAGGCTCCAAAATCCAAAATGGCTTTTCCTCTCTGGGGCAGGCTTCTACCAACCAAGGTAATGTTAAAAGACAGGACAGACCTACAATGCCCACCCATTCTTTTTTTTTTTCCCCCAGAGAGAGAGAATCAATTTTATTCATTTCTTCATCTGCTCTTGGTTCCTCCAATACCTAGTTTTGTATGTGGTGCTAGAGTTCGAAACCCCATCCTCATGCATGCTGGGGAAGCACGCCGTGCTGAGTCACTGCTCCAGCTCCCCACCCACTCTTTATTAAACCATAACGTGAAATATGACTTCTCCATCTACTAACTAGTAGGTTCCCCTAGGCAAGAAGCCGTCTGTCCATAAGCAGAATGCCCCAGACCTCCAGCTGCTCAAACCCAAAATGTAGCCATCACCTTTAACCTTTTTTTCTCATCAAACCACAACTCCATGTTCAGACTTTATATTTTAAATACCTCTTGTTTCCCTCAGCTCCACTCCCTGGTCTAAGTCTCAACCTATCCGTTCTAGATAATTCTGGGTCTTTCTCAATCATCTTCTGTTTAAAATCTTAAAACCCATTCTCTATGTTACAACCAGAGTCGTTGTCTAGAATACAAATCTAACCACGTCCCTCCCCTTGGGTGCAAGACATGACAAGATCTGGTTCTTATCTACCTCTCCAACCTCACTCTGATCTTTTTTCCTTTTCTATCACTAGGATTCTGAAACACTAGTCTCCTTTCTATTCAACAAACACTGTTGGCTTATTCCCACCTCCCTTGCACCTGCTTTTCCCTCTGCCTGGAATGCTCTTTCCCCAGATAGTCACACGGCTGACTCTCTTCCTCCTGTTCAGAGATTTCGGAGAATCTTTCAAAAGCAGATACTAGATTTTGTTCACTTTTGCCCTCTGACATAGCTTCCTTCATTTGACAAATTCACTGAGGGAGCTCAGGCAGGGATTTCTGTTTCCAGAAGAAGATGCATATAGGTTACTGGCAGAGGGAAGAAAGCAGGAACTATACAGTTCTTATATCTTTTCTATGCCCTAAGAAAGCTTACATGTTTGTTACACTGTTAATTTCTGGGATGGAAGATATAGGAAACACAGGGCTCATTGTAAATTAGGTGTACCACTGTTCACTTATTTTAGGAGTCAAATGGCAATGAGGTCATTGCAAAGAAGAAAAGTAGTTTTGTCCACCGTATGTGATGGTTTCACGTATCCCTCCTGAGACAGGGTAGGTCTGAAAATATTTTCAAAACTTTGAACAGCTCTAGCATTCAAGAAGAGAAACTTCTTTATTACACTAAAGTCGAAAATTCTATGTGGTAATATTTGACTTTCATAATTTTTATTTTATGGAATAAAAGAAAGTTTTGGTGGTCACACTGCCTCTCAATAGGTGGTTTTAACCTTACGACCCAGCTATCCCACTCCTGGGAATTTTCCCAAAAGACTTAGAATCAGCGTATTATAGTGATGTGGCTTCATCAATTTTTATAGCAGCTCAATTTACTATAGCTAGATTATGGAACCAACCCAGATGCCCCTCACTCGACGAGTGGATACAAAAGCTTTGGTACATATATACTATGGAATACTACTCGGCCATTAGAGAGGACCATATTATGGCTTTTGAAATCAAATGGATGGAGAAGGATAGAATTATGCTTAGTGAAGTCTCCCAAGCTCAGAGACTCAAGGGCCGAATGGTTTCTCTCATCTGTTGATGCTAGCATATATGGGGAAGCAGTAGAGCAGACGGCTAACCTAACAAAACTGCAAATTGAATGACTTTCAGAGTAATAGGGGGATG
>PVKS010039829.1:0-16997 GCA_004027875.1 Aplodontia rufa | reverse complement strand
TCTGGATTTCAGTGCCTGTGATTGGGCCATTTAGGAATTCAAAAGCCTCCTGATTTAATTTAGGGATGTTGTAAGTGTCAAGAAATTTATCCATTTTTTCCAAGTTATCAAATTTGGAGGAGTATAGGTTTTCAAAATACAATCTTATAATTTGTTGGATTTCTATGGGGTTGGTGGTGATCGTTCCCTTTTCATTGGAGATTTTATTGATTTGCCTCATTTCTCTCCTTCTTTTGGTTAGATTCACTAGGGGCCTATCTATCTTGTTTATTTTTTCAAAGTACCAGCTTTTTGTTTCATCAATTCTTTTTATTGTTTTTTTATTTTCAATTTCATTGATTTCAGCTCTAAACTTGATTATTTCCTTCCTTCTGCTGGCTTTGGGGTTAGATTGTTCTTCCTTTTGGAGGGCTTTGAGATGAAGTGTAAAGCTTATTTTTTTGGGATCTCTCTTCATTTTTAATGTGGGCACTCAATGTTATGAATTTTCCCCTTAGGAAAGCTTTCATGCTGTCCCAAAGGTTTCAATATGTTGTGTCTTCATTTTCATTCTCTTCCAAGAATTTGTGGATTGCTTCTTTCATGTCTTCTTGGATCCATTCTTCTTTTAATAGGGTATTATTCAATCTCTAATAATATGTGTGTTTTCTGTTATGATTATTGCTGTTGATTGCTAGGGTCATAGTGTTGTGGTCTGAAAGGACACACGGGATAATGTCTGCTTTCTTATATTTGCTGAAATTATCTTTATGAACCAGAATATGATCTATTTTGGAAAAGGATCCATGTGCTTCAGAGAAGAAGGTGTATTCTGCTAATTTAGGATGGAAAACTCTATTTATGTCTGTGAAGTCCATTTGGTTTATGGAGTTATCCAGGCTGGCGATTTCTTTAATGATTTTTTGTTTTGATGATCTGTCTAATGGTGACAGCGGAGTGTTGAAGTCTCCCAGTATTATTGTGTTATGATCCATGAGAGGTTTGATGTCGTGAAGTAATTTGTTCACGTAATTGGGTGCACTGTTGTTTGGAGAGTAAATATTTACTATGGTTATTTCTTCCTGTTGAAGGGTTCCTTTTAGTACTAGGTAGTGGCCTTCTTTATCTCTTTTGATTGATTTATGATTGAAATTTACTTTGTCGGATATACGTATAGTGACACTGGCTTGTTTTCTTTGGCCATAAGCGTGGTAGATTTTTTTCCATCCTTTCACCCTTAATCTGTGGATGTCTTTGCCTGTTCGGTGAGTTTCTTGTAAGCAGCATATGGTTGGCTTATGTTTTTTGATCCAGTCTGCAAGTCTGTGTCTTTTGAGTGGTGCATTTAGACCATTTACATTCAGTGTTAAGATAGAAGTGTGCAGTTGTTTTGTAGTCATTGCGTCTTACTTAGCTGTTTCCGTGGTTGCCTTGGTTGGTTCTTGGTAGGTGATACCTTCACTGAATTTCTTCAGTTTGTGGATTATGGGTATCATGTACTTGTTCTTCTGTCTGGAGTATTTCCTTGAGAATTCTTTGTAGGGCAGGTTTTCTGTTGACAAATTCTGCCAATTTTGTTTTGTCATGGAAAGTTTTTATTTCTCCATCAAATTTGAAGCTGAGCTTTGCTGGGTATAGAATTCTAGGCTGCATGTTGTGGTCATTAGACGTTGAAAGATATTATTCCAAGACCTTCTTGCTTCCAGTGTCTGGGTTGAGAAGTCACATACAATTCTTATTGGCTTGCCTCTGAATGTGATTTGGCGTTTCTCCCTTGCTGATTTTAATATAGTTTCTTTGGTATCTCTGTTGTACATTTTGAATATGATGTGTCTAGGTGAGTTTCTCTTTTGATTAGGCCTATTGGGTGTCCTGTAAGCTTCCTGGATGAGCATGTCAGATTCTACATTTATGTGAGAGAAATTTTCTTTCACGATCTCTTTGAGAATATTTCTCATACCATTGCTGTGTCTCAATTTCTTCCTGTATTGCAATTATTCTCAGATTGTTTCTCTTCATTTCATCCCAGACATTCTTGAAATACTGGTCATGGTCATTCAGTTTTTTTTTCCTTTTTGATGTCTGAGCGCTCTAGCTTGGTCAACCTGCCTTCATTTTTGGAGGTTCTTTCTTCATTGGCAGAGGTTCTATTTTCTACTGAAGTTAATCTATTATTAAATTCTTGCATGGTCCCTTTCATGTCATTGACTACAGATTTGAGGTCTGTAACTTCCTTTTTGAGAGAATCTATTACTGTAATAATCGAGTCTTTCAAATCTTGGATTTTCTCCGTTATTCCCTTCATTTTCTCTTCTTTTAAGTTGATGATCCTGTTTGTTGTCAGCTCATTGATATATTGTTCTAGATTTTCGTCCCGGTCCCTGGCCATAGCCCCCTTATCAGGGGAGTTTTGGGATTATTGTGAACCTCTTCGAGTTTTATTTCTCATGCTTTAAGAGATTCTTCTCTCTTATTTACCAGGCGAACCTTTTGTGGGAGCACTACAGGTTCTGTGGTTCTTTTTCCTGTCTTCTGCCTTACGGACTAAGCTGTAGGGTTGGGAGATCTGTCCCAACCCTTATTTGAAATGGGGTTTTGTCAGTAGGGTTGATTTCAAAAGACAACCCCTTTTACTCTAAACTGTTTGTTACCCTTGCAGAATTCCAACACCTCATGCGCTAGAAGTAAATTAGCAACATGTACAATCAAAGCTTATAATAAACAGTAGTAAATTAGTTATTTAGCATCCACTATAATGGACTATCAATTTAGGCCTATGCAACTAATGTAAGTAGTAATCAATACTTTTGGTGATACTAGAAAATTACTATTACCTATGGCAAAATTCAGGAACAAATACGTGTTACTCAGATTAGCAATTACCACAGTAATATTTACACAGTCTTAATAAAGGGGGGTGAAATTGAGTTAACTAATTTGGAGTCAGAAGGGGGGGTAATGCCGGTAAAATTAAGAGAGAGGTTTATGTATACCAATTATGTACAGTGAGAAAGTGGAGGAGTTAAAGAATTTGCTGTAGAAAGAACAAGACAATGCTAAGGGGAAAGCACTTGAAGAGAAAAGGAAATTGAACAGAAAAAATTTTACTAACTTTGAAATAAAGTAGGAAAGAAAGAAATAGAAAAGAATATACAGATCCGAGGGGAAGCTAGGATAGCTGTGACCTAATATGGGAAGGGTAAAAGGGTTATTGGCAAGATTTGGGTTATTGCTAAAATTTAAGGGAAGAAGTGTTCCCTGAGAATTATGCTTTTCCGGCATAAAATATTTCAGCTACTTTATGCATTGACCAGAGTCCTTCTTCTCAAGAATGAGAACAGGGCTAGGACGGATGGGTAAGAGTGAGTCAGAGATATGCTAAATAGGAAAAAAAGGAAAAGAGAAAGAAACCTTAAAAACAGGCTACCAAACTAAGAAGAACTACTATTGTTAATTATCCCTCTAAAAGGAGAGAGAAAAAGGAATAGAAAAGGGAAAGAAAAAGAAAGAAAAAAAATGGAGGGGTAGGGGTTAACTGCTCTTCGACATTAGCATAACAGAGAAGTAAAAACCGCTAGAGTTTTTATATATTGGAGAACCAGTAAACTCCACCAGATATAGCCTTGGTACACACCTAGAAAATGAAGTCGAAATAAAAAAAGGGGGGGGAGGAAAATAATACTTAATAGGAAAACCCTGGAAGTATCGATATTATGATTGTCTCTGGTCCTTTCAGGGAATGGATCTTCTATTTCTGGCTGGATATGACCAGTTTTAACTTTCTTTGAAGCTGGATTCAGGGGATCTGAAAGTCAGAAGATATGTTATCAGAGCTCCATCTGCTGGTAGTTGTCAAAAATGACTTCTGTGATCCCAGAGGTGGGGGTCAGCTTTTCCGCCCTGTGAAAGACCTTCTGTCTATGGTGGGAGGACAGAGCCTTGAACACCGTTACTCCTCAGTCCCAGATCCTTTACGAGAGGAGGTTTCAGGCCCTGGACCTCATCTTCTGCTGAGTCTGCCTGTGTTCAGCTGCTGGATCCAGGCACAGTTTTATGAGCCTGTTTTGCAGACCTGGGGGAGGCGGGTCCAGGACAGGGAGTGTGGTTTTAAAGATGGATGCTCCTCTTCCCTCGCTGCTCCCACAACTTGTTTAGGGCTTCAGCCAAGCCTCTGGTCCCGTTCCAACCTTTGATCTCTGTTGTTTCCTGACGGAGTATTTAGTGCTTGCTTTGCAATCCAAAAGAGGTTTTGCCCTGATCGTGCGCGCTGGGAGTGTGGTAACTAGCAAGCGGATAAAGTACGGACGCTTGCTCAGCTTCCTCGCCCTTGCCATTCCCACACCCACCACTTCCATGCAAACCACTGCTATGTGCTTGTTTGAACGCTATTTCCAGTCACTAATCCTGCCGCCAGGCAAAACGCAGGTCCAGGAGGGGTACTTGCCAGAACGCTGATTTTAAAGCTATGCGGGTTTTTCTTTGCAGATGTGACTCCGGCGGGCGGGAGTGTAGGTGGGAGAGTGCAAATGCCGGCCGACGGAGCAGCTGGTGCCGCTGCCGCCGCAGCCGCAGCAGCCGAGACAGATCAGAACAAAGCCCCTGGTTGCTCCTAAGTCTCTATTCCTTAAATCTACTGCTAAGATTAGGACTGGTGATTCACAATGCTACTCCCCCCAAACGCAACTCAAAATACTAGTGAGAAGCTGGAGATATCCTGATCAGTCGCGGAGGTGCAGGGAAAGCCTTTTGTCTTCAGAACAGCATCTTGCTTCCAATCTCAAGAACCTATTTTGAAAAATTATTCTCCTCTAAATTAGAAAATCTTGAAAACATAGACAACATCTCCAAACTGACCCAGAATGATATTGAAAGCCTAAACAGCCCAATAACAGCCACCTAAATCAAAAGCAATTAAAAGCCTTCCAAAAAAGAAAAACCCAGAACCTGATGGATTCCCAACTGAATTTTACCACACCTATGAGGAGGAGCTAACACCTCTCCTTATTAAGTTATTTCAAGAAATTGTAAAAAAGGGAACTCTCCCAAATACTTTTTATGAGGCAATGATAACTGATACCAAAACCTAACAAAGAAACATCAAAAAAAAAAAAAAACTATAGACCAGTATCTCTGAACAACATAGATGCAAAATTCTTTAATAAAGTTCTAGCAAACCAAAAACACATTAAGAAGATAGTTCATCATGATCAAGTGGGCTTCATTCTAGAGATGCAAGGCTGGTTCAACATATGCAAATCAATAAATATGATTCATCACTTAGACTGAATTATGACAAAAAACATCTGATCATCTCAATTGATGCAGGAAAGGCCTTCAATAACATCTAGCATCCATTTATGATCAAAATTCTACAGAAGATAGGGATTAAGGGAACTTATCTTAATTATGTAGAGGCCATAAATGACAAACCCTTGGCTAGTATAATACCATAATACTAAATGGAGAAAAGCTGAAAGCATTTCCACTAAACTTGGGAATAAAACAAGACCACCCACTCTCACCACTTTTATTCAATATAGTCCTAGACACTCTAGCCAGAGCAATCAGTCAAGGGAAGGAAATCAAAGGCGTAAGAACAGGAAAAGAAGAAGTCAAACTATCCCTTTTTGTTGATGGTATGATCCTGTATCTGGAAGACCCAAAAAACTCCACCAGAAAACTGCTTGAGCTTATAAACAGATTTAGCAAAGTGGCAGGCTACCTTACCAACACCCGTAAATCAATAGCTTTCCTATACACTAACAATGATAGGGCAGAAGAAGAAATCAGGAAATCAGTCCCTTTCATAATATCCTCAAAAAGATCTAAATACATAGGAATTAATCTAACAAAGAAAGTAAAAGAACTTTACAATGAAAACTGTAGAATACTGAAGAAAGAAATTGAAAAAGACCTGAGAAAATGGAAAGACATTCTATGTTCTTGGGTAGGCAGAATTAATATAATTAAAATGGCCACTGTGCTGAAAGCACTGTATAGATTCAACACAATCTCCATCAAGATACCAATATCTTTCTTCACAGTCTATACCTGTGAAGTAATTCTCAAATTCATTTGGAACAAGAAGAAACCCAGAATAGCCAAACATTACTAAGCAAGAAAGATGAAACAGGGGGTTTCACAATATTAGATCTAAAATTATACTATAGAGCTATAATAACAAAAACAGCATGGTATTGGTATGAAAATAGGCATGAAGATCAATGGAATAGAATTGAAGACTCTGACCCAAAACCACAATTCTTTACACATCTGATCTTTGACAAAGGGAGTCAAGACATAAAATGCAGGACAGACAGCCTATTCAACAAATGGTGCTGGACAAACTGGACAGCCACTTTGAGAAAGCTGAAATTAGATACACAAAAATTAAATTTAAATGGATCAAGGAATTAGGAATTAAACCAGCTACCACACTACTAGTAGAAGAAAAAATAGGAGCAACACTCTAGCATACGGAACTTGGCAACAACTTCCTCAACAAGACTCCAAAAGCCAAAGAATTAAAATAAAGAGTCAATGAGTGGGATGCCATTAAACTAAAAACCTTTTGTTCATCCAAGGAATTGATCAAAACTTTCGAGAGAGAACCTACAGAATGAGAAATAATCATGGTCTGTGATTTCTCCAACAAGGGACAAAAATTACAAAGAACTCAAAAACACTAGATATAAAAAACATAAGCAATCCAATCAATAAATGGGCTAGAGAGCTAAATAGAAACTTCTCAATAGGGGACATCGAGCAAGACAATGAATACATGAGAATGTGTTCTAAAACACTAGTAATCAGTGAAATGCAAATCGAAACTACTTTAACATTTCTCCCTCAGTCCAGTCAGATTGGTGAAGATGAAGAATATAAACAGTAACATATGCTAGAGGGTATGTTGGGAGATAGGAACACTAGCACTTTGTTGTTGGATCTGCAGACTGGTCCAGCCACTCTGGAAAGCAATGTGGAGACTCCTCAAAAAAATTAGAGATGGATCCACCATACGACCCAGCTATCCCCCTTCTGGGTATTTTCCCGGAAGAGCTAGAATCAGCACATTACAGAGACAGAGCAAAATCAATGTTCATAGCAGCTCAATTTATAATTATATTATTGAATCAATCCAGATGCATTCAATGGATGAATGGATCCAAAAGCTCTGATATATATGTACTATGGAATTCTATTCAGCTATTAGAAATAATGATATTAAGGCCTTTGAAAGTAAATGGATGAAATTATGCTGAGCAAAATTAGCCAAACACAGAGACTCAAGGGTAGAATTTTTTTCCCTCATTTGTGGAAACTAGAACAAAACCCAGGCTTTGGTGAAAGGTAGTCAAGCACATGTTCTAGACTCAGTAAAGTCAAAGCAACACATAATCTAGGGGAACCATAAATATGTAGGAGGGAGGGGGAGAGAAGAAGCAGCAGGAATAGAAGAGGCAGAAGGCAGAGGAGAGGGAGGGAGGATAGGGAAGAATCTAGGGATGGAATCAAGTATGTAGCTTACTCTTGACTCACCCAAGAAGCCAAATAATACTTATTCAATCATTTAATTCTGGAAAATGCACAATCATATATATATATATATATATACATATATATATATATATACACATACATATATATTAAGAGAGAGATATTAAGATAAAAATTAAAAACAAATTAATAAAAAAATGTAAAACTGGTGTCCCCAGCTTAAATTAGATTCCTTCTATAGTTTATGGGATCAAAGCCAAATCTTTTCAGAAGTCAGAAGAGCTCTGGTCACTCACAATAGATGACTGTGGTCAGTTAATCCAGCCTACTCATCAAATGGCCCATGGCAAGACTTCAGTCCCAAATCAGGATGCTCTTTTAAGGAATCTGTTTAGGTGGGATTTATATTTGCAATGCAAAGTGACACATGAAAATTCCTTTTCTGCCACTTGTTTTTGTCTTTAGATCACTTGGTAATTTGCATTTCTATTAAACTCAGATTAGTCAAAGAGCATTCAATGTTAACATGCATGATAACTGAGCTTTCGGTTGTTCCTATATCCAACCAGGAGAGGGCAATCAGAGCATATTTTAAAGATTTTGTAGGCAGCCACTCTAGGGTGGGAAACTTCAGAAATATTTTCCATTATAATATGATATACTCATGAGTCTCCTTCCTGAGGATAATATGAAAACACACATTTTAAGGGCATATGTAACATGCTGTTTTAAGTATGAGCTAAGAGTTATGACCCCTGATTACAATAAATGTAATCAGAGTGCCTGTTTCCACCCAGGGTGAGGGCATGTAAAAACATTAGTGCCTTACATGTCCTTGAAAGAGTCACTATGTTACCACTAAGAGTTATGTTTTCAGCACCTTTCAATATCTTTCACTGTTAATCCAAACACAAATTTGGGATATATGAACTGGGTTCCCTTTGCAAAACTTGGCTTCCCCTACTGAGTTTGGGCACCACTCTTTCACCCTTTGATAAAAACCTTTGCAGCAATTATTAACCAACAACACAATTAAGGCCATCACATATTCCACATTACAAAAAGAAAAAAACTGCATTCTATAGTAAATTTATTTTTGTCTCTGACTTCTTGATTAAAGACATGGTTATTCTCCCAACCACTTTTTCAGGTGGTTTCAGGGTTAGCAGACAGGTAGAACTTGATTCATATTTTGGCTCAGTGATGAGATTTGGGGCAAGTAGCTTCATTTCTGGGTCAGTTTTTTCTGCAATCTGGTATAGGAGGCCTACTCTGATCTCCCCGGGCAGTGAGCAGTGAAGCAGGAGCCATCGGTGCAGCTGTTGTTTGTCTCATCAAATTGGCTGAACTAGTCAGTGACTTTAACCAGTGACTTTCCTGCAAAGCAAGGGAAGACATTGGCCCAGATATTTCTGGTTTGTGTCCCAGTTTTCAATATCAATGGGCAAAAGTCAATTGTTTTCATTCACCCCTAAAATTAGTCTTATGTCTCAAATTTCCATTTTTTACATAAAATTCATTTCTGCTACATGCCTTCCTTCATTTCAGGAATGCCAATACCAAAAACAATAAGATGTAATAGCAGAAAATGTTTTCAATACTTTAGTGGCAGTTTATTCTGTTTCATAGTTATCCAAATGCTCAGAACCTTGGAAATTTAATTGGTTCTTAAAGAAGCAATATTTTGAGCAGTAACACAAATATAATGAGTCTCTCGTAGGTGATATTGGACTGCATTTTATATGTGTAAATTATGCAGAAATGAACTATCAGTTTGAATAAAACATTTTCACAAAAATCATTTACAACAGTCTTTTTCTTTTCTTTCCTTTGTTCTTAGATGGAGGGGTGGGGGGCAGGTACTGGGGATTGAACCTAGGGTTGCTTTACCAGAGATACATCCCCAGCCACTTTTACTTTTTATTTCGAGACAGGGTCTTGCTAAGTTGCTGAGACTGGCCTTGAACTTGCCATCCTCCTGCCTCAGCCCCATGTGGTGGAGATCATCGACATGTGCCACACAAAGCTTACCACAGTATTTTAATAAGACAGATTATTATTCACAATATCCCTAGAAAAAAACTGATGCTAATGGATCACACCACTAGTTCTAAATAGATCTCAAAGCCAGATTCCCAGATTCCTAGTCTAGAACTCTTCATACAGTATAAGATCATCTTCATTTATAAAAGCAAGGGCAAATACACTACCTGTTCTCAGCAAGGCTGCCAGAGGATAGTCTAACATCCTTTGGCCACTTTGATGTAATGCCATCCGACCCAGAGGAAAGCAAAGATTTTTGCAAATTTGTATGTCAAAGGTGGAATCTAGTCACCTCATGAGGAGATTTTGATAGCTAAAAAGGTAGATTCTTTCATCTTCAAATAAATAAGGGCTTTGCATGACTGCTTAACTTTTAGCAGTGACACTGAAACTTAGCAAAACAAAGGACTATGAGAACATGTCATCCTTTGGCTGATAAGAACCAGAGCTATTCATTGCAAAACACTGGATTATAACCATTTAGCTAGTTTTTCATATGAACAATTGGCATCTGTATGTCAGCTAGTAAACTCTCTATTCTCAAAAAATCCTAAAGAAAGAAGGATGATTTTGGCATACTACAAAAGAGTAATGTTTTCTTAACAGTGTGCCACCATCATGTCAAGTGCGGACTATGTCAGGGACATGTGACAGGTGCTTTTCATATATTGCTTCATTCAATCTTCAGAACAATCCAAGGAGATAGGAACTGTCATCATTAAACCAGTACAGATGAGAAAGAGAAGGTTCAAGCAGGGTCTCTTGCTTGAGACAAAGAGTTTCGGAAGAATATAATGACAAAATAAGGTCACAATGGAAGCAGAAAACAAATTGTAACAGGCCTGGATGATAAGATATAGGCTTAATATTTTATTCTGTAAGCTCTGGAGAAACACCGTAACCCAAATGACTGCTTTAATAGTATTATTCTAGCTGCAGTGTGTAGGATGAATGAAGAGAGACTGAAGATAGCAGTTAGTGCTACAATCTAGACATAAAGATATGATGGTCAGCGGAATGAGAAAAGGGAGAGGAAGAAGCAAGGAAGGATTGATTCCATTTATTCTAGGTCCATAGCAGACAGGGAGACAGTTCCAGATTTAGAGGCTCAGAGGCTGAGGATGGAGGGTGGAGAGAGGAGGGAGAATTGAGATGGGATAGTTAGTACCAAAGCACAGGTGGAAGGAATCAGTGCTAGTGTTCGACAGCACTGTGGAGTAACTATAGTTCACAATAATCTATTATATATTTTATGAATTACTAGAAGGGAGAAGTGCAAAACCTCTATACACAAAGTAACAATAAGGAGATGGAATTGCAAACTTCTCTAATCTGAGTAGCACACATCATATACACGTATTGAAATATCACATTGTACCACACAAATATTTACAATTACCATACCTTTAATCAACAATATTTTCAACATTGAGGGATATGAAAATGCTAACTCTCCTGATTTGATCATTATATATTGTATCCATGTACCAAATTATCACTCTTTTCCCCATAAATGCAGTTAATTAAGCAACAGTGATTTAAAAACGAATTCAGAAGCTCAGAGAATTAGGACTTCAGATGCTGATTTTTCAGAAAAAAATGAAATAAAGTTACATTGATATAGACATTACTCTTTAAAAAACAATCTATAATGTTAAATAGTATGCTTTTCTCATAAATGTACAGTTTTAAATATATGAAAACAAATTGAAAGCCTTCAAATCTGAAAGTCTACTGTGGTTGTCAAGTAATATTTCAAGACTCAGGGCACATGCTAGGGTTGTCCTGTCAGGGGCCCATGTAATGAGTCGGAGACATGTGACATCTGAGATTAGAGATTGTTTGTTATTGTAGAATAACCTTTGGAATAATTTATCCTGAATGGTAAGTTAGTAGTTTGAATCACGAAAAATGAAAACATTTCCTAGAATTGATGGGTCAAGAGCTAATGCTTTAGGAAACTTAAAACACATCGCATGCTTTATAGGAGCCTTAACATGTGGAAGAGGACTGTGAGTGTGTGTGTGTGTTTGTGTGTGTGTGTGTGTGTGTGTGTCATCATTAATTCTTTCATTCAACAAAAGTTTGCTGAGGGATATTATGGATTAGGCATTGTTCTAGACAATGAGGACATGAACTTTCTGGCCTCTGCTCACAAAGAGCTAGATTCCTATAAAAAATCTATATACACACACATTACAGATTATAGATTACAATATAAAAGTGTTAGAAACTCAATTCTGGACTGGGGATGTAGCTCAGTGGTGTGAGTGCATTTGCCTAGCATGCATGAGGCCAGGAAGTTCAATCCCCAATACTGCAAAAATAAATAAATGAATAAATAAATAAAATAAAAATAAACACAGTTCTGTAGGTATGCAGAGGATGAGAATGATCCCAGCTGGGCATGATCACAAAACGTTCCTAGAGAAGCAGATGTCTAAGCTGTGTTTGAATCATAAATATAAACTAATTAGATATTTGAGGGATAAGCAGTTTTAGAAAACGAGGATATCACGTGCAAAGGAACAAGTCAAAATTGGCTTGAACATGTTGGGAGAACTATAAGTAGTTTCCAATGTTCAGGGTACAGAATGGGAACCAGAAGTTAGTCTCAAATTTAGAAGCCAGGTCACATAGAGTACAGAATCTGTCAAAGGAGTTTGGACTTGATCTTCAGACTACAGACACTCATGACTTGATCAGATTTTTATTTGAGAAAGACTTCTGTAACAGGAAGGGGGAGAGCTGTCTCTAGACAGTACAGGTGAGTTAGGAGGCCCTTGAATGATCAAGGCAAAGGCTGATGGAGCTCAGAATTAAGTTGGTGGCAGAGTAAATGATGGAGAAAAGGAAAAAGAAATAGGTATAACTAATTGAAGGTTCAGGGGTCTTTCTCTGAAGGTAATAGTTCAGGGGTCTTTCTCAGGTACCTGAATGGGTGTTGGTGCCTTTAACTAAAGCCAACTCTGTGTGTGTGGTGGATAAGAGGGAGGAAGAGTGAGGCTATAATGAATTTAACTTGGAACTCCTAGCAGAGTTGTTTTGAGAAATGTCTTGATAGGACACAGGTTTTAATCAGAAGATCCAGACGAACTGGAGATACAGCTTTGCAGATGTAAGCATGCAAGTGGTAGGTGGTACTTTGGAAGGTGGAAGAGTGAATCTCAAAGGGACATCCTTGGTTAAAGACTTGTATCCCAGCCTATTGCACTATTGGGAGGCAGTAGAATCTTCAGGAGGAAGTGAGTCATGGGGGCATGCCCTTGAAGGGGATGTTGGGACTCTAGCTCTTCTGTGCTTCCTCACTGCCAAGACCTAAAAAGCTTCCTCCACTAAGCTCTTCCACCATGATGTGCTGCCTCATCACAGGTTCAAAAGCAATGGTCCAAATGACCATGGACTGAAATCTCTAAAACTGTGCACCAAAATAAATGTTTCCTTTTTTTAAGTTGTCTCAGGCATTTTGTTTCAGTAATGGAAAACTAACACATTAGGTGATCTGTTAACTTACCCATAAAAAATATACAAAAGAAAAGAGGAGAACCAACAAAAAAGGAGTAGGTGAAGGAAATGCAGCATAAGAAAGAAATCAAGAAGGGTTGTCCAGAGATTTAGATACAATGTGGCTTGATGACAATCAGTAAGGAAAGGAGGAGAATGGGAGAGAGAGGTAGAGAGATAGACACCCAGGTAAAGTGCTCAATCCATCAAATGCTATAAAGCCATTTATGAACTGATATAGGCCATCCAGTGAGAGATGTTGGAACAACAAGAGGCGAACATGGCCAATGTACCAAAAATGGAGAGAACATACTAATTTTTAGGTGCTTATTAAACACTTACTATAGACTTTCACAGGAGGAAAAAGACAAAAAAGTAAATATCAGGTATCTGGACATTAATAAAGAAAAACAATTCAACTTATTCAATGACATTCCAGATTCCATCTCCTTTTTATTTTTGCTTTGTTTTGTTTTGTTTTACTTTATTCAAAATGGTCTCAAATAGAAGCTCTGGTTCCTACAGTTCCATAGCTCTTTATCCACCACAGCAAAAAAAATCCCAAAGGCTCTGGAAATTGAGTTTATTTTGTTTGTTTGTTTGTTTTTCAGAAACCTCACTTGATCTAAACTAAAGGGAGACTATTTGTAGTCTTTTATCTCTCAAGGACACACGTCTTTTACTGCAGAAATATTGATAAATGCATATAATTATAGGGTGCTATACTGTACCCCACTTTTGGTAATATATGGTACATGATTTATGTTTGCTCTTTTGAATAAAAAAATTAAATTTCAAAATACATATGACCAAGGTTTCTAGATGGGAAATTGTGGACATGTGGAATTCTAACACACCTCAAAAAATATACTGTATATGTTTTTCTTTCTGAATTAGGCACTGTTGATCAGAGCCATATATAATATTTATTTTGAGTGTGAAACTTTCTGGCAGAAACCAAGTTATTGCACCAAACAACAGTCTATTTATCCCTCTCTATGGCAACTATCACTACTGCTCCAGCGCACTCACGCAGAGGCATCAGGAGACTAGAGGGTGCTCCTCAGCTTGCAGAGTGATGTCTGTCCTGCAGTTGACCTCTCTCCCTTGAGCATTATCCTTGCTTCCTTTGCTCTATGGCCCGGGGTCTGCTGGCTCTCTTTTCTGCCCTGCACCTGGGCTTGCTTCCGTTTTCTTTTCCATGAAATCCTAGGCCAGGAGAATCTTCCCATTCTCATTTGGCAAGCTTGGGATCATTACCATTTCAGAGCTGGAAAAAAACTTGGAGAGAACATTGAGTTCAATCCCCTCTTTTTAGAAATAAGGATACTGAGGCGCAGAGAGCTGAAGGGACTTGGCCACATCAACTAGGTAATTTATGACAAAGCTAGGACTTCAATCCAGGCTATTTCACTTTCCCCATCAAGAGATTCAGTATCAGATGAATGGGCTCAGAATATATATTTAAGCAGGGACATTTTCATTTGTCTTTGTTGCATTATTTATTTTACTATCCAATATTTATTGACTTTTATTTAGGAACAATACATCAATACCTATGAAATGTCACTTCTTCATCTCTATCCTGAGGGTTTAAGCAAAAACCATTCAAACCTCTTGATCCATGGGTAGTGTGTAACTGAGGACTGGCCAATCACAGGACCAGGTCTTTTAAGCACTGTGACTGGTTCAGTAATGATCTCCTGACTCAATCAGAGGTCTGGGGAGTTGCGATATAATTACTGCACATAATTACTGGACTTCGGTAGAATCTGAAACTACCTGGCCTCAAGTAACTTAAAATAATTTTGCCATTACATGAAGGCAAGAGAGGAAGCCGCAGCTTAGTGGTGGAAGCCACAGGGTTCTGATGACTGAGTCTCTAAATTTTCCCACACCTTGATACCCTCCACCTCTAACTTTTTCAATCACATAAAACAATCAGTTCCTTCTCTTGCTTAAGTCCAGTCTGGGTGGATTGTCTATCATTTGCAACCAAAAGTGCTTTACCCAATAAAATGACTATTTATAAAGTCTATTCAAAGGTTGTCCATTTAAGATTTGATGATTTTTTCCTACAGGTCTGATATTTCTAGAATCTTTGAAATTCAATAACTTACTGCACTGAAGTGAAATGAGAGAGGAAGCAGAGGGACACTTGAGCCTCTCAGTGGTGTGCTATGGTTTTCTGTTCTGCTTAAATGGCACCATTACTCATGTTGCCAAAGCTTGATTTCCTTACATCATGTTTGTGTGAATCTATTTGGCTAATTTGATACTTACTCAGCATCATAAATTTTCATGTTACAAACTGAACTCTAGAATTGGGATTTTTCATTTATTTGTGTTTATGAAATCATAATTTCCTGTTCTTTAAGAAGAAAAAGTTAAAAGTCTTCTAGTTAAGAAGAGATTTATTTAAACTAACTAAGTCTCAAGAGGTTTCCTAAACTCCAAACTACTGTAAAAGAATGAGATGGCAATGAGTTAAATGCAAATGAAACGGAACCATCCAGATTATTTGCCATCAAATCTACATGAGTTTATAAACCAAACAGAAAGATGTTGATTTGTTAAAACACACACACACACACACACAGAGAGAGAGAGAGAGAGAGAGAGAGAAAGGAAACTGGATAATATTTAGTATGCTTGTCCACCTTAAATTAAGTCACTTTTGTCAAATAATTACTTGACCTACATATGGAAATTGCCTTCCCATGGCCTCCAAATCAGGTTTGCCTGAGATAAATCAGCAGAGGAAGGCCTGTTAGCTAAGTCAGCTCATTGGCCTGCATTCAGAGGGAGCAAACCAAAGGTTACCAAGCAGTTTCAGTTTCCGGAGAAAAAGACCAAGTTGCTTAGAGACATTGACAGTGATTGCTCGTATACATCATCTTTTGGAAGGAAACTTGCTTTCTTTTATTCAGGTTCACCTGCCTGCTAGTTTCTCTTTACATTTCTGTTTCTGACAGCTGCTTCTCCAATTTCACTCTATGCTTCCCTTCTCTTTCTTACTCTTATTTAGCTCTTTCATACTCCTCTCTGTATCTAGAAGTTCTAAGCTCTTTCATATCTCAGTGTCTTTTCACAAGCCATTCCCTCTGCCAGGAAAGCTTTTTCCTTTACTTTTTGCAAATTAGCCCATGATACTGTCAGAGGGCCCTTCTTGCTCACCCAATTTTATGCCGCCCATGGCCCATTATCCTTTCACAAATTGCCTTATTAACTTGCTTCGTGGCTGTTAACAGTGATAACTCATCTTATTTATTTACTCTTTTATTATACCATTCCCTTTTAGTATAAGCACCTAAATTGCAAAGATGATTTTATCTTTTGTTCACTGATAGATCTCCAGAGCTTTGAACAGTGCCTATGCCATACATATTTATTGTTTGTAATAGCACATAAATATTTGTTGAACTTATCAGGCAGTGAAAAAAATGAAGGATGCAATTGCACAAATATGTTCTTTTCATCTTTTTTTAAACTAATATTTTCCTTTACCTAAAAGATTGTACAAAGGGAAGATTAGTGTGCTGGGGTTGAGGGAAGAAGGCAGTACTTTATTGGTTTAACTTCCAACAATGTGTACCAAGAAAAGCCACATGTGGGTGAGAAAGTAGAAGCTTTTCTACTAAGATCAAAAACAACTCAAGGATGCCACTTGTTGTAGCTCCCCGCCCTGGGTTCTGGAGCGGGGAGTGGCGGGAACGGCCTCGGGGGACCTTAGCCGTTCCCCGGGGGGCCAGCAGGACACTGGGAACTGGCCGCAGGCACGGGCAGGACAGGACTGGGGAAGGGGGAAGAGGTGTCGCTCCTCCCAGCGTTCCTGTGCGAGAAGCGGGCAGAACGGCTTAACGCTGGGCCGTCCTCCGAGGGGCTGAGTTAGGAAGGGTTGGGGAGCCAGGAACAAGGGGGCGAACGCCGGCAGCTGGAACACGGGACCTGGATCTTCTAAGCTGCTGATCTCT
>PVKS010039828.1:0-16998 GCA_004027875.1 Aplodontia rufa | reverse complement strand
CCCAGGGCCTGCAAGCAGCTTCCACAAGAGGCCACAGACCCTAAGTTCTGGTGTCCCCATGAACGCTTGGTGGACAACCTAACATCCTGAACAGAGGCTCCGCCAATGTCCTCCCTCCTCCTCGCCTCTGTGGTCCAGTCCAGACACCCCTGGCTCCAGCATTCCCTGGTCCCTGGCTCTGTGACATCACACACAGCCTCCTGTCCACTCTGCCAGCTGCAGGTGAGTGAGGCTCTAAGGATACACTTAACAGTGGGGGGGGTCATCTTTCTGCCCGGGAAGAACCCATGTCCCCACCTGTCCTGAAGCCTGTTCACTTCCCTCGATAACAGACCCTGCCTGGCCCCACCGTCTTCCTGTCTCTCTCTCTGGGTTCCATCCTGTGTGGAATGACCCCAGAGGCTTCCCCCGAGCCTTCGTGCTGGACCTCATTGGCCTTGCTTGTTCTGGTCAACATACATGGGGGTCACTGGACAGCCAAGGTCACAGCCCAATGGGGACAACCCAAGGGCCTTTTCTTGGGCTCCTGCTTCCATCTAGAGGCAGGTCCTGGTAGTGCAGGATACTGGCGCCCTCCTCCCCCTCCGCCCTGGTCACCTTCAGCTTCCATGCTGCCATCACTGATATTTACTAAACCTTCCCAATAACGCCAGAAAGCAGCACAAGGCACTTCCCATCACTAATTCATTCTCACAAGCACCTCTGGCTGCAGATGCTATTATTCTCCCATTTTACGGATCAGAAAACTGAGGTTCAAAGAGGTTACAAGTTATTCTAAGTTGTTCTGCTAATAAGTAGATTTTCAAGAATTTTGCCCCAAAGAAAGTGCTCGCAACTCTCACTGCTCTCTCTAAAAGCCTTTCCATTTCTGAAGAGGGTCCAAAAGCTCAAAATTCTCTGCTCTTGACACTCAGAAGAGAAAGTGGTCCTTTCCCCTCTCTTTCCTGCAAAATAACCTGGTGAAGGGCTGGAGCGGTTGCTCAGTGGTTATGGCGCTTGCCTGGCATGCACAAGTACGCGAGTTCAAACCCCAGCACCACGTACACAACAAAGTGTCGGAGCAACGAAAGCCACGTGAAGAAAGAAAGAAAGAAATTACCTGGTGAAGACAAAGAGGGAGCCTCCGTACTGGATTCAGACAAACCTCCACTTGAGGTCCCTGCTGCTCCTGTGGGATGATCACTGGATCTATTTGTAACTGAAGAAAGCAAGGCGAAAAATACAGAGTATAATAAGCTACTGTTCATGTTAAAAGACAGGGGCGGAGGCTAGAGCGGTGGCTCAGTGGTTACAGCGCTTGCCTGGCATGTGTAAGGACATGAGTTCAAACCCCAGCATCTTGTACACAACGAAGTGTCAGAGCAATGAAAGCCACATGAGGAACTAAATAAAATTGATTCTCTATTTCTCTCCCTCACTGTCCCTCTACTTTAAAAAAAAAAAAAGACAGGGGTGGAGGTGGTTAATACTTTTTCTTGTACAAGAAAATACTGCCTTAGAGCAAGGAACTTCCATCGTGCGTGTGAACCAGAACACGAGCTCACTTCTGCTGAAACCAGGCAGAGCTGCGCCGCGCGGCGGTGCCAGCAAAGCTGACGGCTGATGTCTGAGGCTCAGGCGGGTGCTGAGTGCCCAGGCTGGGCGGGGGGTGGCCCAGAGGCAGGGGTGCTCCGGCAGGGAGCCCTTGCATGCTTCTGTTCCTCCCAGGAACTTGGTGTGTGGCCAGGCTTCACTGCTGTGTTACGTGTGTGTGACGCATGCCACTGATGACCTGTCACCCTCATCTGCCCAGGAGCATGGGTGCTGCTCTTGGTACTCTCAGGCTTCCTCTTGCTCTCCCCTCGACCATAACTGCAGGGAGGATTCTCCGAGGTTATCTAGGTCTTTGCCGCTGCTCTGGCCTTTCTTGAAAACCCAGTTGCATTTTCCATCTGCAGAGGTCCTGTTTTCAGTCTGAGTGTCAGCCAGCCTGGCCCATTCTTGTTTTGGTCTTTGTCGCACCATCTGTGGGGCCAGAGGCTTCCTGAACTCTAGACAACACACACTGAACAACTGTCAAATTCGGGCATATATCAGGCATTTACAACAATTATTCAAAAATGGTGGAGAAGTTACTTAGGGAAAAAAGATTATCAACTTATTGGGCTGGTAGCAAATCATACTATGAAGATGAATCTCTACTGCACAATGGCTGTCAAGATTCAGAGATGAGGGAGAGGCTATAAGATTCAGAAATACTGCTTCATTTATTTTTATTTGAAAGAGTATCTGAGAGCTGTTTCCCAATGATGCAATTGGGAGGCACTGGAGAAGTTTGCAGAGATGAAAGAAAGAGAAGACGGCTAACCTGGAAAAGAAGAGAAGCAAAGAGATCACCAAGCCTGAAAGAGTCATCATCTCCTCAGCACAAAGGAAATTGCAGGTACATACAATTCACCATTCAGGAAAAGCACGTGATCCATGGGAGTTACAGTAGCAGAAGGCAAAGCCATTAGTACACCAAAGACCTAGGGTTCAGCAGGAGTGCCCTGCAAGTCCTACTGACTGGCTCGCTTGCACATGTGCCCAGACTTTTCCTCAGTCCGGCATTCTTCCACCTGTTAAGAAGAGGAAGGGTCAAGGGCCTTTCCGAGGTTTCAGCAAGGTCATAGAACAACGCTCCAAGCCTTTGGAGCCAATCAGTGAGTTAAAGCTGGCCGGAGAGGAATTCAAGAGAGGCATGTGTACAACATGTAAATGAAAACATGCTTTTGCCATTTTCTTATCATCATAAAAAAGGAAAATATACCCCATCAATGCATTCATCAAGCCAGTGTGGTCCTGATCCTTATGGAGAAAAACAATTCCAAAGTGAAAATCCTAGAAAATGGATTTGTGACAAGGATTTCCAAACTGCATTACTATCATGTGATCTCAAAGTATGGAAAATTGTGTTCACGATCTGGACAAACTGTATAAACAAAATAAAATAAAATGGAAAATGAGGTTAAGATGTGAACTGAGTATGAAGTAGAAGACTCCACTTCCTGGAGTCCTGGATTCTTCTCCCATGGCTGATGAGTAACCTTGACCTGAATCTCTTAACCTCTGACGTTTTGTCTCTCTCATCTGTCTATGGTTCATTAAAAACAAAAAACAAACAAATGAAAAACAGTTTTAAAGTTTGAGAGAAAAGTACCAATGAGGATCCTACAGGAAATACACTTAAAACCCATTTACTATGAATCAATAAACTATAATATTTTGTAAACCTAAAAAATAAAAAGAAAAGAAACAGCTGTCCCCTGAAGGGGTGGGAGGTCACCCACTCGTGAGGGCTAAATATTCCACACAGGACAATGACTCTTGGACCCAGGTGGCGTTGAAAAGTCTAGTTTCCAGGCAAGAAGCTGACAGAAGCAACCAAACCGTATCCCTGTCCTTCCCTGTCGTAGATGCTCTCCCGGGTAAGGTGGGAGGAAGGACAGGAAGGTGAGTGCTAAGGTCTCAGATGCCACTGAACAGATGGGAACAGCTGTCCTTCTGACATGGAGAAGCTGTCCCTCCAATGGCCTTTCTGCTCGCATTAAATACAAATGTTCTTAGGAACAGACTCCAAATTCTTAACACAGGACATTTGGGTCCTGTTTTTAATTCGGGACATTAATGAAGGAGTCAGCATGATTATTTTCAATCCTAGCTAATATTTGAGGACTCTGAAAATGATCAAGATATCAACATTGACATTTCACACTCCAATTTATTTTTTCTAAGTCTGTTACTCCAGGTCTGAATCCTTTGAGAGAGAGAAAAAAGCAAGGCATGGTGGCACACACCTCTAATCCCAGCAGCTTGGGAGGCTCAGGCAGGAGGATCACAAGTTCAAAGTCAGCCTCAGCAACTTAGCACGACTCTGTCTCAAAAAAAATAAAAGGGGCTGGGGATGTGGCTTAGTGGTTAAGCTCCCTGGGTTCAATTCCTGGTATCAAAAAAAAGAAAGGAGGAGGTGGTTTCATTTACTTAAGCACTTGGTCTGCACCCAAAATGTTCTTCAAAAGGGTCTTGAAATCCTTCAAGTATCCTATTGATTCATCTTCATTTTGTGATTCTCCATTTTTGTCCCCAAGAGAAAGGCTTTCAAAATAGTGGTGTATTTCCTATGTATCTTCCCTTCTGAAGTCTGTTTTTTTTTTTAATTATGCCTAAGTGGATTATTTAAATACATTGATCTTTTCCATCCTGCCATTTTCCAAAGCTTTTCCTCATCACTGAAGGCCAACCGTTAAATGAACTTCTTGTTACAAATACCAGTCCAGCACAATGAGTAACAGAATCCTGAATTACACAGACATTTTCTGTCCTTTCACAGTTTGGGAAGATTCTAAATATGTGCACCAAAGTGTCATCTCAAGGTTTAAATCCACTCTCTCTGGATCCACCTTCTGATGTAGGAGCTTTAAGAGCAACAGTGCAGCTGGGTGTAGCGGCACACACCTGTAATCCCAGCAACTCAGGAGGCTGAAACATGAGGACTGCAAGTTCAAAGCCAGACTCAGCAACTCAGTGAGGCTCTAAGCAACTTAGCGAGACCCTGTCTCAAAATAAAAAACTAAAAAGGGCTGGGGATGGGGCTCGAGCAGTGACTCGGCGATTATGGAGCTTGCCTGGCATGAGCTTGTATGCAATTTCAAACCCCAGCACCATGTGCACAATGAAATGTCCAAGGAATGAAGGTCACATGAAAAACTAAATAAAAATTACTTCTCTATTTGTCTCTTACTGTCCCATCTTTTTTTTTTTTTTAAAGAGAGAAGGACAGTGAGAGAGACAGAGAAAAAGAGAAACAACTTTATTTAGTTTTTCACATGGCCTTCATTGCTCCAACACTTAGTTGTGTACGTGGTGCTGGGGTTGAACCCGGGTCCTCGTGCTCGCCAGACAAGCGCTGAAACCGCTGAGCTACCACTCCTGCCCCCTCTATCTTAAAAAAAAAAATGGTTGAGTATGTTGTTCAGTGGTTAAGCACCTCTGGATTCAATCCCTAACACCAAAAGAAAGAGAGAGACGGTGCATTATCACTGTTCTTTTCTTTAAAAAAAAAAAAGCCCTCTGAAGAAAGTATTTAGGCAGCCAGGGGAGAGAATAGAAGGAGTGAAGGAATGTGAAGGGGTAGTACAGAAAAAGCTGGCTGGTGAGAGACAAAGAAAGTAGATTTCAGAAGGTTTGAGTAGGAGTAAGAACTTTAATTTTTCTTTTATTTTGTTCTCCCTGAGGCCAGAGGATGCCAATCCAAGAAGCCCTGAACTGAGTGTGTTTGGTGTTTTGTTTTGTTTTTTTTCTTCTCTCTTTTCTAGAGCCCTTCTTAAATCTCTCTTTCTTTTTTCTTTTATTTTTTTTTTTAACACATAAAAAGTTTATCAGGGCGAGAGCAGTGGCTCAGCAATAGATTGCTTGTCTGGCATGTGTGAGGACCCAGAGTGGATCCCTAGTGCCACATACACAACTAAACACAGAAGGAAAAACAAAAAACAGATGGAAAAATTAAAATTCTCTCTCTCTCTCACTCTCACTCTCTTTAAAAAAAAAAAGTAGAGAAAAGTTTATCTCATGGGGGTTGGGGTCATGGCTCAGTGGCAGAGCACTTGCCTAGCATGTGTGAGGTACTGGGTTCAAACCTCAGCACCACATAAAAATAAATAAAATTGAAAGGTATGGTGTCCACCTAAAACCAAAACAAATTTTTTTAAGTTTATCATAATAGCTATGATAATTCTTTTTTTTAAAAGAGAGAGGGAGAGGGAGAGAAAGAATCAATTTTATTTAGTTTTCATGTGGCTTTTGTTGCTCCAACACTTCGTTGTGTACGTGGTGCTGGGGTTTGAACCTGATCCTCGTGCTTGCCAGGCAAGCACCGTAACCGCTGAGCCACCATTCCAGTCCCTGGCCATGGTAATTCTAAGCCATCTAGTGAAATTTTGCCATTTATCCAAATACGCACATGAGAGTACGTAAAGTGAACAAGGTAGGAGTTTCTCCAAAAAGAGGTGGACGGTGCTAACATAGAGAAGATGGTGACAAGCAGGAAAGAGCAAGCTGCCACTGGTGAAGTGTACTTAGGCACAGACTTGAACTCCTTAGCCAAGCCGAGCCTCCAGAGGCCAGGCCATCAGCGACCTGGAAATCACTGACCAGGATGCACAGGGGGAGACGTGGATTCCGTTCATGATCAAACAAGACAGAACATGTGCTCACGAAGGTTTTGGAGGACCCAAGTCACCATTTTAGCAATTTCCTTCAGACAAACGGGTCACCCATCCAGCAGAACCCCAGCCACAAGTTCTCAGGCTGGCTGGAGGCTGGAGGCTTGCGGCGCCTAGGATTTCACGCTCTGCCTGTGATGCAGCTCCTTCTACCTCCAGCGCCCACAGGCAATGGGGAACAGCTCGAACCCTGTGAGTGAGGCGTGTTTGTGGAGGAAGAAAATTGCTTCTGCCAAAGTAATTAGCAGAAGATCAAGCAGATTAACTGCAAGGATATTTGCTAAATGGTGCAGCTCCAAAACCAAATATCCGAATGCCTTGTTTAAATTTCTATCTGTTTATAAATCCTGGAAAACAAATTCATTAAAGAGAGCTCTGCAAATACTCAAAGAGAGCTTAGTGAAATGCATCACAGCTCAGATCCTGTTGAAAAGCTCACCTGCAGCAGATCCTAAAAGACCACTGGAGATAGGGTCAACGCACGCAGGGAGCACCAGTCCTCGTCCAAGGACCACACATGATGAATCTGTGGGTGTGTGTAGCCCACAGGTGCACCTAACCGCAGGGAACAGCTCATATGCAGGAAGTGAAAGATCAGCTAGCAGAAGGGAGAGAGAAGATCTGTTAGGCAAACAGCTGCTTCTCCAACAGACTGAGAAGGCACCTGAGTTTATTCAACAAATTCCTGTAAAGTACCTGTTCTGTGCCCTTCCCTGGGCCGAGTGGAGGGACTAAAAGGTGGAAACACACACACACACACGCGCACACACACACACACACACACAATCCCTGCCTCCCTGGGAGGGGGCATTTGTGTTTTATTCACTGCTGTATCTCCAAGACCAAACAGTACCTAGCGCTTAGTAGGTTCTCAATGAATAAATGCTAAATAAATGGGGAAAGCTCTCAGACTACCATGCAGAGGGTTGACAACTGAACAGGCAGTTATACAGTGCTTTCAACAAGCACCCACGCGCGACACTGGCCACCAGTCAGGCAGCCACAATGCAAGGGGCTGTGACACAGGATAACATGGTGGGTGGAGTGGGGGTGTTGTGAGAGCACCGCGGGGAGGTCCCTAACTCATCCCAGGAGTAAGAGGCAGCTTCCTGTAACCCCTGGGCTGAGTGTTGAAGCTGGATGAGTAACGGAGTGAGCGGGGACCATCCCCGGTACACGGAACAGTGTTAACTGAATCTGTTAGTTAGGCAAGGGGCTGCCTTTCTGTGGCTCTCATGGCTGTAGGGAGTGAAACCAGAAGTTCAGGCTGAAGAGATCCATAGTGTGATTGCAAAAGGAACTGAGTCCACAGACCTGGGAAGCCCCTAAAGGGTTTCAGGCAGGACCGCCCTGATGGGATTTACATTTTGGCCAAAGGCTTTAGGTAGAGGCCAACAGCCGATAAGGAAGTCTTGCCAGGGGTCCAGGAGAGAGGTGATGGTGGCTTTGGCTATGGTGAGGGACATGGCAATCAACAGCAGCAGACAGATTAAAGTTATCTAGAAAGTAAAGTCAAAACATTGATAAAATCCAGGTGCAATAGCATACGCCTGTGATCCCAGCAATTCAGGAGGCTGAGGCAGGAGGATCGCCAGTTCATAGCCAGCCTCAGCAACTAAGCGAAGCCCTAAGCAATTTAGCAAG
Organism: Aplodontia rufa; assembly: GCA_004027875.1. Lineage (NCBI taxonomy): Eukaryota > Metazoa > Chordata > Mammalia > Rodentia > Aplodontiidae > Aplodontia > Aplodontia rufa. The sequence continues at coordinate 9,115 of PVKS010039828.1, read as the reverse complement.
CCCCTGTCTCAAAATTAGGATTTAAAAAAAAAGGGGGCTAAGGATCTGACTTGTTTAAGTGCCCCTGGATTCAATATTTGACATAAAACAAAAAAAGACTGACGGAAGTGGGAGGCTGGTAGGAGGCTAGAAGGTTTCTCAATCTGGAGACAAGATGAAAAATAGGGTCATTCTGCAAAATAGAGAACAAGAGCTTGCAGGGAGGTCAGGAGGGAATTTAGCCCCAGCCAGTAAGCAGGAAACAACAACAACTGAAAACCATCAGACTCATGAGATGGAGTGTGTCCACCCAACTCACCACTGCCTCCAGTGTCTGCAAACGTTTTCATCCAAGACAAAAGAGGAATAAACGCTGGTTCATTCATTCCTTGAACAAACACTTATTGGGGTGCAAATGTAGCTCATTGGTAAATCCCTTGCTTCGCATGTTCAAGACCCTGGGTTTCATCCCCAGCACCATTTAATCCCCAGTCAACATGTATTGACTGCCTACACTCTGCTAGGTGCTGTTGCAGACCCCAAGAACACAGCAATAAACACAGCAGATGAAATCTGTGACCCCATCTCACTTATGATCTAATGAAAGGAAGCAGACCCAAAACCCAGTAAATAAATGGGTTCAATAGTGCTAGAAAAATGCAGAAAAGTAAGTGGGGAAGGGGATTTGTAAGTTCTAAGGCATACGATTTTAAATATAGTGGATAGAGAAAGCCTCACTAGGGTAGGGGCTGGAGCAGTGGCTCAGCGGTTACGGCACTTGCCTGGCATGCACCAGTAAGTGGTTTTGAACCCCAGCACCCACGTACACAACAAAGTGTTGGAGCAACAAAAGCCACATGAGAAATTAAGTAAAATTGAGTTTTCTCTCTCTCACTGTCCCGCTCACTTTAAAAATGAATAAATAAATAGATAAAAATTATTCAAAAAGGGGCTGGAGCGGTGGCTCAGAGGTTACAGAGCTTGCCTGGCATGTGCGAGTACATGAGTTCAAACCCCAGCCCCATGTACACAGAGAAGTCTCAGAGCAATGAAGGCCACATGAAAAACTAAATAAAATTGTTTCTCACTTTCTCCTCCTGCCCCCTTCTCTCTCACTGTCCCCCTCTCTTTAAAAATTTTTTTTAAATAATAATTCAAAAAAAGAAATCCTCACCAGAAAAAAGTACCTTAAGCAAAAACTTGAAGGTAAAAAAGGAATGTAGCTACCTAAGAGAACAGCATTACTGACGGAGGGTAAAACCACCACAGATTCCAAAGCTGAGAGCTTGGAGTGATTTAAAATCAGCAAGAAGGGCTGGAGCAGTGGCTCAGCGGTTTCAAGCGCGAGGACCCGGGTTCAAACCCCAGCACCATGTACACTACTGAGTGTTGGAGCAACTAAGGCCATGTGAAAAACTAAATAAAGTTGTTCCTCTCTTTCTCTCTCTCACTGTCCCTCTCTCTTTCAAAAATAAATAAATAAATAAATAAATAAATAAATAAATAAATAGATAGATAAATAAAATCAAGAAGCCACCTGGCTTGGGATGGGGTGGGTGGGAGAGTAGCAGGGACTGCAAGCGGAGTTGGTGGTGGCAGTTGGGGACAGGGGAGGAAAGAGTTGTCATGATTAGATTACAGAGCACCTTAAGTACCAAGTAGGAACTTCGGGTTTTCTTCTCAGGAATTTGAGAAAGTTTAGCGGGTAGGATTAAGAGGAAAAATAAAATATCTTTTGCAAATACTCCCTGCACTGGCTGATCTAATCGTCAGCTTGATTGGATTAAGAGACCACTAAGGTTGAGAGTCTCCTGGGTGTATCCATGAGGGCGTTTCCAGGAACGACTGGCATGGGGGACAGCAAATGAATCGGAGACCCACCCTGGGTGTGGGCCGCAGGGTCCCATAGTTTGGAGGCTTGGATGGAAACACAAGCGGGAAGAAGGAAGCAGCAGCAGATGCCACCGATTCTTCTGGAATGCGTTCTTGATGGCTTCTGTGATCTCCTGAGGACATCAGACTCCAGCACCTTCACCTTTCCAACGCAGACTCTGCCCAGCGATTCTCCAGAGAGCTTCCAGGCCTTGAGTCCCCCATGGTGGGCAGCACCGTGGATCCCTCTGGTTCTGGGGCTTCAGCATCTTTGTGCATCTGCTGGTTCCTCCCAGCTCTGCAGCCTGCAGAAGGCCACCGTGAGACTATCCAGCTTCTGGTAGCATAAGCCCATCTAATAAGTCCCTTCTTACAATCATTGTTCCTCCCGAAAACCTGGACAAACACCCTCCCACTTGTTTAACCCTTCTGTAGATACGGATTTCCATCTGGCAGCATTTCCCTTCAAACATCTATCATCCTTTATAATATAGTTTTGTGTGTGTGTTCTGTTTTATTTTGGTTTTTGTTTGTTTTGGGTTCTAGGGATTGAACCCAGGACTCTGCGAACACTAGGTCTCTACCATTCAGTTACATTGCCTGCCAACCCGGTTTTGTTTTAAATGTCTTCATGTCCCTTTAATGACTGAAAGATATTTTCACTGAATATGGAGTTCTAGAGTTTTTTCTTTCAGAGTTTAAAGATGTGACACCATTGTCTTCTAGCCTTCATTCTGATGCAAAAGTCAGGTATCATTCTTGTTCTGTTTTCCCGTAATGTGTCTTTTTAAATTGATTGCTTAGAAGATTTGGGTGTTTTCTTCCCTTTAGTTTTTAGCTAGCAGGCTGCGCTGTGCCTAAAGTATTATTTTATGTTTTTCATGTTTGGTGTTTGCTGAGTACTTGTTGAAATTTTCCATTCAGCTTGGAGGGGGCAGGTGGAGTAGCTATTCTGGCTTCAAATTTTTTTGCTGCCTCCCACGCCTTCTGAGAGTCCAGGTATCCACGTGTGCTGACTTGGTAATATCCCTTGGGTCACGATTGCTCTTCTCTTTCTTTTAAAATCTTATTACACTCTGCTTCAGTCTGAGTGATTTCTATTGACCCTTTCTCAACATCACTGCTCATTTTGTCTGCGGCATTGCGTCGTTGATCTTACCCAATACATTTTTCTTTCAGATGCTATCTTTTTAAGAACTATAATTTCTATTTGACTCAAGTTCAGAGTTTTCATTTTTTCCTTCAACACTATCTCTTCATCTGCTACATCCATTTCTCCCTGTCAGTAGAAAGTTTGAGAAGTGTAGCGCAATGTGTTTTAAGAGGGACTATAACCAGTTTTGTATTAATCATTAAGGGTAAAAGAAATATGAGACCAGTTAGGATGATATTGAAATAATTCATGCAAGGGATCATGGTGCCTTGGCCAATGGGAAAACAGCTGAAAAAAATAAGATGAAATGTCATGAGGAAGGAACTCACGTAGTGAACTTGGTGTGGTGAGGGGCACCTAACTAAAACTATGACAAGAATTTCCTAAAAGGAGGTGTTGCCATAGAAAAGAGCAAATCCAGGCAGAGTCTAGAGTTCTAGAAAAGTCGGTACAAAGAAAGGAGTTTAGGACTAAAACAAGACCTTATACTTCTGGATCATCAGTGCTGGAAAGATCCTTGAAGACATCATCTAACCTAACTTCCCCTTATCCCTGGCAGAGGAGCCTGAACAGGAACAAGCAGGGTCTTACCCAAAGCCATGCAGCAACTTAGTGTCCAAACCAGGATTTAAACATACGTGACTGCATGTTTCCTTACCGTGTTCCTATGGAAGCTGGACCAGTTGGGATAATTTGGAAGCAAGGAGTTCTAGAGGGGAAGAGAAGGAAATGGAATATCTATTGACTGAGCATTTATTGTATACCTGCTACCATGGGAGTAACATTGGAAATAGTTAACCCTTTACTTCTGCTATTCCCATTTTCCATATGCTAAAAGTAAGGCTTGCAAAGGTTAAGAAATTGGCCCAAGAACATGCATCTAGAAATGGGGAGATGGTAACCCACTTCTGAATGAGCTGGGATTTTGCTGTGGTGGGGCCTACTTGGAGTGTGAGCTCAGGTCAAGAACTGACATTTTTCAGCTGTCGTCTTATGTTCATCAGGAAACAGCCCTGCCCGGTAAACCGAGCAATTCAAGATTGGCCGGTTCAACAATACACCCTGCAGATAAAGCTGGCAGAGTAGAGGCTTCAAACTCCTGTCCATGGGTAAGAAAAAATTGGATGGGATAGGGAAAATGGCTTTAGGAGAGACCTCCAGGCCATGGGAAGCCTGAGATGACTTGGAGAGGGGAGGATGATCATGCCTTTTGAAGCTATTCCAATACACCCTTCCCAGCAAATTCCTACTGTGCATGTGGAATTCAGACCCCAGGATCCACAGCCCCTATTCCTTTACTTTCTACAGCCCACCAAACCCTGGCCTCGAAGATCTTCTGCTTATGCTGCAGGGACTATGAGGAGCCGCAAGCCATTGATGACTCCAAGACTTCTAGTCAAACCCAGGAGAATCAACCATCAACAGATGGTAAGTACCAGAAAGGAGCAATGCCTGGTCGCTTAAGACCTGGTCGTTCATTCCCCTCCTGCTGAGATAGCCCTAAATTTCCTACATCTTCTGAACATTTCCAACCTAAAATGAGATGGAGGTTAGCTGGATAAGTCCCCAAACCAATAAACAGGAGAGATTAAACTCTTGTTATTCAAAGTGTGGTCCCTGGACCTGCAATATCACCCTTACCTTAAGGCCTGTTAGGATGGATTTTCAGATCCCACTCTAGACCTACTGAATGAGAACCTACATTTTAATATAAACGCCAGGTAAATTTGAATGTACATTATCGTTCAAGAAACACCAGGTTAAAGATGATATAGTAGTTAAGATTCCTGTCTTGGGTCTGCACATGATAGTTTTTTTTTTTTTAAGAGAGAAGGACAGCGAGAGAGAGACAAAGAGAGAGAATCAATTTTTATTGAGTTTTTCACATGGCTTTTGTTGCTCTGATACTTAGTTGTGTACGTGGGTGCTGGGGTTTGAACATGTGTACTTGCACATGCTGGGCAAGCACCACTCCAGCCCTGCACATGATAGTTTGAATCTCAGCTCTGCAATAGAAGTTGGGCAAATTACTTAGCCACTCTGAACCTCTGTCATTCTCACCTTCAAATGAGAATATTCATAATTCATTGTTACTTTTCAGGATCAATAAAAATTAAGAATATACATAAGCACTTAGCACAGGGCCTGGCTCAAAGTAAGGAATCAAGAAGTGGAAACTTTACGGGACTAGTTAGGTTGGGATAGGCTCTACTGTTAAAACAAATAAGCCTCAGCATCTCACTAGTTTACAAATGAAATTCATTTCTTTTTCATGCTAAGCCTAGGACACATAAGCCATTCCCTTTCCATCTTTAGCTGTCTGGAACATAAGACTTCCTTGGCCACCATATTAAGGTAAGAGAGAAATACAGAGAAGCATCCTGGCCTTCAGCCTGTGACCACATCCTTGATCCAGGACACAAGCCCATAGCAGAGAAGGGGTCAAAATGAGCAAAGTTGATCAGGGACCAAAGAAAAGCATTAACAAAATCAGGCAAAGCTGGGGCTGGAGCGGTGGCCCAGCACAGGGACGTGAGTTCAAACCCCAGCACCACGCAACGAAAGCCACATGAAAAACTAAATAAAATTGATTCTCTCTCTCTCTCTCTCTCTCTCTCTCACTGTCCCTCTCTCTTTATAAAAACAAAACAATCAGGCAAAGCTAAGACTGATGAGCACTTGGTGAGACAGGGTGCTGTCAGGAATCTGCCACAGTCCCATTGAGAAGCGGGAAAAAAGGAAAAAGGTTCTCATGATATGGTGTATTTTTCTAGCAATTCATAAGTGAGGGCTTTTAAAAAGACTTCTTTTGGAAGCCGCTTCCCAGTAAAACTTAAGAATCTTAATACTGCCAGTGCCTTTTCCCAAAATAATAATCACAGAAATCACTGAACCCTTCTCCTGTGCAAGACACTGTGTAGACACCTGGTCTAGACACTCATGAGCTGCTTCAGAGTTTGCACACGGCTAGTAAAAAGATATTATTTATTCTGCACATTATGATCCAAAACGAACATCCCATTTTGCAGGTCTGAGGAAAGGCAGAGCAGGTTGTTCAAGGAATGCAGCTCGTAAATAACAGCACTATTTACCCTGTCACAGAATGGGGCTCAGTCTGTTGACAATCCTTTGTTTTACTTCTAGAAGTATATAAGAAAAAGCCTTAGATCCAACAGTCATTTTTTTTAAGAGAGAGGGACAGTGAGAGAGACAGAGAAAGAGAGAAACAACTTTATTGAGTTTTTCACATGGCCTTCGTTGCTCCAACACTTAGTTGCGTTCGTGGTGCTGGGGTTTGAACCCGTGCACCTGTGCATGCCAGGCAAGCGCCGAAACCGCTGAGCCACCGCTCCAGCCCCTCCAACAGTCTTTATATAACATAATTTGAAATGCAAACACCAACAATAGAACATTGGTTAAGTAAGCTTCAGATTATCCATAACCTATTAGACAGTCATTATTTTTTTTAAAAAAAGAGAAGGACAGTGAGAGAAACAGAGAATCAATTTTTATTGAGTTTTTCACATGGCTTTCGTTGCTCCGACACCTAGTTGTGTACGTGGGTGCTGGGGTTTGAACCCGTGTACTTGGGCATGCTGAGCAAGCACTGTAACTGCCAAGCCACCGCTCCAACCCCAACAGTCATTACTTTTAAAAATTTAGTGACATGAAAAATATTGTGATTAACATATAGGAAAATAAAACGCACATAATAGTGCACAGGATGCGATGGGCTATATAAAAATACTCACAGGAAAAAATCTGTTAGAATATCTGGGGGAGGGGCATTTTTTCTTGCTTCATAAATATTTCCCAATTTTTTTTCTAATTGGAATACATTATTTTTACAATCAGAAAATGTTAATGGGGAGAGTGATTTTTTTTCTCAGCACTGGGAATTGAATCAGCACTCTACCACTGAGGTACATCCCCAGCTCTTTATTTTTCATTTTGAGACAGGCTCTAAGTTGTCCAGCCTGGCCTCTAAATTGCAGTCCTCCTCCCTCAGCCTCCAAGTAGCTGGGATTATAGCATGTGCCATCTGCCCAACTAAAAAGTTGGTGTTTTAAATGTACACATGTTTCATTTAGCACATGCTTACAGGGGAAGCCCTTGAGGGAGAGGATAAAGTAGACTCAGTACCCACCCCCAGCATGCCCATCACATGCCCCCATGCTGCTTCAGGGTAGGCCAAAGGCCTCCACTTCCATGATTTCATCTGAGCTCCCAGGTGACCTCATGGCATTGTCATTGCCAGGTTTGAAGCTTCAGAAGAATGAGCTCAACCGCCAAAGCTCCAAGCGCACTAGCACCTCCTCCCCCTTGCCTTTAGGAAAACCCCTGATCGATCCACAAAAGAGGGCTTCCTCCAGCAGCAGCGAGTTTGAAGGTGAGTCCCAAATTGGGGGACTTCTGGGAAACAGGCCTTGTCCTCGTGAAGCTGTAGTCCAGAGCCCAGCAAGAAGAGTCCAGATCTAACTCCAATCTTCCAGCCCAAGAATTCCATGAGGAGGCAGGGACACAGTGCCCTTCGGAGTCCTTGTGGCTCATCTCCTATGTGCCTTTTGTGTGACTGTTCCCTTAATGCCTGCTTCAGGCAAGAGACGAAGTTCCAGGAGGGCGGGGCCACGTTGGTTCTGTTTGCTGTTGATCCCCCAAACCTAGCCAGGTGCACGGTGAGGGAACAATGCCGGAGAAGGCGTGTGGATTGAGCACAGTTCAGTCTAGGTGACACCTCTCTGGATCATGTTAGGACAGAGGCCCAATCTAGGACAGGGACGCAAACCAGGGAAACGAAATGCAGTCATGATGCTGGGCAGCACCTGTGCCCAGGTGTCCTCACAGCACACCTGCCCCAGGGCAGGTGCGAAGAGCTGAGGTCACACAGCCCTGTCATTAGATCTCTCTGTAGGCCCAACCTCCTTGAAAACAAAATCTCAGTCAAGGTGAATTTCTATAAAAGACTAAAGGAAACCTGCTTTACCTGAATTGAGGGTGAGGGGCTGGGGGCCCCACTAGCTCACCTGCCTCCCTTCTGTCCTTCCCACCCCGAAGAAGGCTGAGGCCCACAGAAGACACTTTCCACAAAGCCACCAGAGGATGCTGTCATTAGCATCCAAGCCAGGAAGGGCCCAAGTTCCCACCGCACTTGGCAAGATCCTCTGCCAGGATTGGATCCACCAGACCTATAGCAAGAAACCCCCAGGCAGGAGTCTGCCTTGGCTCCCAAGAGATTCAGGAATCCGAAAAAAAGATCAGGGAGGGATGCGAAAGACCAGGACAGTTAGTGCAAGCCTAGTTCAGAGGCCATCATGTGATTTTCTCCTTTCTTTCAGAACTGAATGCACAAGAGTACCCAAGAGGATTTTACAAGAGAAACCTAAATCGCTACTGCCAGGAACAGTGGCCATTCCAGCCGTGCCTCATCGGGAGACCGTGAGCATTCTAATCAAGGACACCCCCTTGGGGCTCCAAGCTGGACAGCTGCTGTTGAGGCTCCTTGAAGAAGGGGCGGTGGGCAGGAGTCATGAAGACTGATTTGGAAACTCCCCTGCTGGAGGAGAAGACGTCTGAGCCATCCCTGTGCCACCTGATGGAGTCGCTTCAGCCCCTCAGAGAGCCACAGGGGAGGAACTGTCACCAATTAAAAACCCTGTTGCATTAGAGACTGTGTCCCTTCTCTTTGCCCCTCCCCCTGACCAGGAAGTGTCTCCTCCAAATAGTATCACTTTTAAATATATTGTCACATCTCACTAACCTAAAATTGTAACATTTTGGATAGCTGTGTGTTTTTTTGAGAGGGAAAATGAGAGAATCAACTTTATTTAGTTTTGCATGTGATTTTCATTGCTGTGACACTAACTGTATAGGTGGTACTGGGGTTTGAAGCCAGGTCCTCCCATATGCCACCCTCCCATATCCCAGGGGTAATACTGCTGCACTGCTTCAACCCCTTGGATAGCTTTTGGAATAGTTTCAAGAATACCAAAAAGTTACAATAAGAAGAATTTCTGTCTCCTTTTTACCTGGCTTCACCAGTTGATTACATTTTTCCCCATCAGTCTTATCATTTTCCTCTCCCAGTTTTTTTCCCCCCAAATCAAAGTTTGA
>PVKS010039827.1:0-17002 GCA_004027875.1 Aplodontia rufa | reverse complement strand
TATCAAAACCTCTGAGAAAGCATGAAAGCATTCTTAAGAGGAAAATTTATTGCATTGAGTGTCCACATTAAGAATCAGGAGAGATGTTGAATAAATAAGCTTGTGCTCCAACTCAAAACACTACAAAAGGAAGAACAGTCTATTCCCAAAGACAGCAGAAGACAGGAAATAATTAAGATCAAATCTGAAATCAATAAAATTGAGAACAAAAAAAAACAATAAAAAGAATGGAGAAGCAAAGAGCTGGTTCTTTGAAAAATAAATAAAATTCATAGACTCCTACCTAATGTAACTATAAGAAGGCAATAATCAAAGCAAATCAACAAAATCACCAATGAAAAGGGGGTGATCAACAGTGACCCCCTTGAAATCAAACGGATTATCAGAACATATTTTGAAAATCTATTCTCCTCTAAATCAGATAATCTGCATGACGTGGACAAATTTCTAGACACATACAAAATCCCCAAATTGACATAGGATGACTTTGAAATCCTAAACAGTCTAAAACAGGCACTGAAATCCATACAGCAATTAAAAATCTTCCAAATAAGAAAAGCTCAGGACCAGACTAATTCTCTGAAGAGTTTTACCACAACACCTTTGAAGACGATCTAACACCTCTCCTTATTAAGCTGTTCCAAGAAATTGAAAAAGAGGGAACTCTCCCAAACACTTTTTATGAAGCAATCATAACTCTGATACCAAAACCCAACAGCAACACATCAAAAAAAGAAAACTAAAGACCAATATTTCTAATAAATATCAATGTAAAACTCCTTAATAAGATTCTTGCAAATTGCATTCAAAAACATTAAGAAAATAATTTATCATGATCAAGTGGGCTTTATTCAAGGTATGCAAGGCTGGTTGAACATATGTAAATCAATAAATGTGTTTCATCACTTAAACAGAATGAAGGACAAAAAAAAATATGAACATCTCAATAGATGTAGAAAAGACTTTCCATAAAATCCAGCACCCATTTATGCTGAAAACTTTAGAGAAAATAAGGATTGAAGAACTTATAATAACTTTGTAAAGGTCATGTATGCCAAAGCCTTAGCTAGTATAATACTAAATGAAGAAAGGTTGAAAATGTTTCCACTAAACTCAGGAATGAGACAAGGCTGCCTGCTTTCACCACTTTTATTCAATATAGTCCTTGAGACCCTGGCTGGAGCAATCAGGCAAGAGAAAAAATCAAAGGGATAAGAACAGGAAGGGATGGGGCTGGAGTGGTGGCTCAGCGGTCTCGGCTCTTGCCTGGCAAGCACGAGGACCCGGGTTCAAACCCCAGCACCACTTACACAACTAAGTGTTAGAGCAACTAAAGCCATGTGAAAAACTAAATAAAGTTGTTTCTCTCTTTCTCTGTCTCTCTCACTGTCCCTCTCTCTTTAAAAAAAAATAAAGAACAGGAAGGGAGGACATCAAACTATCCCTTTTTGCTGATGACATGATCCTATATCTGGAAGATCCAAAAAAATCTCCACCAGAAAACTGCTAGAGCTAATAAACAGATTTGGTAAAATAGCAGACTGCAAGATCAACACATAGAAATCAAAAGCTTTCCTATAGACCAACAATATTAGGGCAGAAAAAGAAATTAGGAAATTGGTCCCTTTCACAATAACCTCTAAAAGAATAAAATACTCAAGAATTAATCTAACAAGAGAAGTAAAAGACCTATACAAGGAAAATTATTGAACACTGAAAACAGAAATTGCAGAAGACCTGAGAAGATGGAAAGATGTTCCATACTATTGGTTAGGCAAAATTAATATAATTAAAATGGCCATTCTGCCAAAAGCACTGCACAGATTCAATGCAATTCCCATCCAGATTCCAAAGTCATTCTTTGTAGATATAGAAAAAATCAATTCTCAAATTCATATGGAACAACAAGAAATCCAGAATAGACAAAACATTACTAAGCAAGAATGATGAAGCAGGTGGTTTTGCAATACCACATCTAAAATTATACTATAGATATGTTGTATTAAAAACGGCATGATACTGGTATCAAAATAGGAATAAAAAACAATGCAATAGAGGACTGAGACAAACCAACAAATTTTTAAATATCGGATCTTTGACAAAGGGGGTCATAATATAACATGTAGGAAAAACAGACTATTCAACAAATGGTGCTGGGCAAACTGGACATCCACTTTCAGAAATCTGAAATTAGATCCTTATCTCTCACCTTGCACAAAAATCAAATCTAAATGGATCAAGGACTCAGGAATTAAACCAGGTACTATACAACTGCTAGAAGAAAAATTAGGACCAACACTCCAGCAAATGGGAGTTGGCAACGACTTCCTCAACAAGACTCCTTAAGTGAAAGAATTACAGTAAAAAATTAATGAGTGGGTTTCCATTAAATTAAAAAGGACATAGTCAAAACAGTCAAGAGACAACCTACAGAATGGGAGAGAATCATGGCCTGTGATCCCTCTGACACGGGACTAATGTCCAAAATTTACAAAGAGCTTAAAAAACTCAATAACTAAAAGTAAACAATCCAATCAGTAATTGGGCCAGAGAGCCAAGCAGAAACTTCTCAATAGAGGACATTGAAAAGGTGTTCTAAATAATTGGAAATCAGAGAAATACAAATAAAAACTACATTAAGATTTCATCTCACTCCAGTCAGACTGGCAAAAAATGAAGAATACAAACAATAACAAATGCTGGAGGGGTTGTGGAGAGATAGAAACACTAGCACACTGTTGGTGGAATTGCAGACTGGTCCAGCCACTCTGGAAAGCAGTGTGGAGACTCCTCAAAAAATTAGGATTGGATCCACCATATGACCAAGCTTTCACTCTTCTGGGTATTTTCCCAGTGGAGTTAGAATCAGCACATTACAGCGACACAGCAAAATCAATTTCGAAGCAGCTCAATTTACAAAAGCTAAATTATGGAAACAACCCAGATTCCCCTCCTTGGATAAATAGATCTAAAAGATCTGGTATATATATAGGAGCTCTAGTCAGCTATTAGAAACAATGATATTGCATCTATTGAAGATAAATGGATGTCTTTGGAAGAAACCATGCTGAGCAAAGCGAGTCAAACCCAGACAGTCAAGGGCCGAATGGTATCCCTCATTTGTGGAGGCTGTACCTAAACCCAAGCTTGGGAGTAAAATAGACAAATTCATGTATTAGAACCATAGAACAAAAATGCAAAAATGTTAATATTTCTGAGATACAATTGCAAGATATTTCATAAGATATTTGAACAAGCTATGCTGCATAACTCTACAAAAATGTAAATGTTTAATCCCATTGTTAAATATTTTGAAGAATAGCAAGGGATAATAGTAAGAGAAAAGGAGAAATGTTGGAACTGAGATAAAGGTATATTCTAAGCAGTTTTAACTGTCACTGTATATACTATAGATATACAAATACATATATATATATATATTCTTCATAGGTATAATAATTACATCACTGTATTTGGGTTTTATAAGAACAATATAGGACACAGAAGAAAGGCAAGGGATCAGGAGACTGGAGGAGGGAAGTAGAGGGGTGTGTGGGGATATCAAACAAATTGTATTGCTGATTTGTGTGCATCCAGGAATCTGTGACAACTAATGCCACCATTATGTAAAACTATAATGCTTTTAATAAAAATATCTATATATTAAAAAGAGATAGAAATGGAATACCACATGACCCAGCAATTCTGCTACAGGTATTTGTCCAAGGGAAAGAAAATCAATACATCAAAGAGATATCTTTACTCTCATGTTTATTGTGATACTATTCACAGTAACACAGATATGGTATCAAACTAGGTATCAACCAGTGGAAGAGGGACATAAAGAAAATATAGTATATACACACAATGTGATATTATTCAACCATAATAAAGAATAAAATCCTGTCTTTTGCTTCAACATGAATATGCCTATAGGACTTTATTTCTTTATTTATGTTTATTTCTTTACATATCATAATTACAGTGTGATTTTTAGGGATACTTATTCATACAGCTGACAAAATTTATTAGGCTTAGCCTGACTGAGGCAACTTAACATGGAGGAGCTTATTTGGAGGCAAAGTGACATAGAATTGAAGTTGAAAAATAAAATTATTTCATTTATGATGTGGGAGCATTCGTTTAAATTCATTTTTTAAAGAGAGAGGGACAGTGAGAGAGAGAAAGAGGAAGAGGAATCAATTTTATTTAGTTTTTCACATGGCTTTTGTTTTTCCAATACTTCATTTTGTACGTGTTGCTGGGGTTTAAACTCGCATACTTGCGCATGCCAGGCAAGTGCAGTAACCACTGAGCACCGCTCCTGCCCCATGTCTAAATTAATTTTAATTAGGAATAGGTAAGTGGGTATTAAATAGGAGACCACTTACAAACAACCAGGAGAATCACAATTTTTGAAGTAAATTAGAATAATGTGGTTAGAGAACAGATGATAAAGTTCAGAAATGGATCACTCTTCAAATGGTTTGATAGTTAAACAATTGATATATACAACCATGTTTTAGGTTAAAATCAGTGTGCACAGGGTAGCTTTACTCAGAGAAGGGTAGGGAATAACATCAGTTCAAGAATTCCAGAAAGGTCTGATAGCCTCCTTATTGTCTCTCAGAAATCTGACCTATGACATTAATACTTCAAGTGTCTTGCAAAATGCAAATGTCCTTCAGATAGCCTATTAAGCTGTGATCAGTCAGGAAATATTTAGTGTGTGTGGAAGAATATTACAACTGATTTTTAAAGAGTTAAGAAATAAGATTAGATTTCAAAGGTGGGATCAAGGGAATATTAGTAGTCAAAAAGTCACCAGACATTCTAAGTCTGCCTGAAATTTGACATCAGTCAGTGTAATTGAATTCTTTTCTACTGGATTAATGAATTCATAATTGATATGACTATTCATTAGAAGACATGCATGGTACATATCTACAAAAGCTTCCAGGTACAAATATCTAACACACATACACATGCGCAGCTTATTTTGTTTATGTTAAATTCATACACTGTTTTCTTAAGCATCTTATCTATTATATTATGTCCTTTAAATCAACTCTGACTCTCTTCCTTGAGCTAATATGATTTGTAATCAGAATTGTTAAACTTATGTATATTTATTTATCTCAAAAAGATTTTGACCAAATTCATTTCTCACTTTGATTTAAAGTTGAAACATGGTCTTATGTGACCAAAAAAGCTTCATTGGCAATCACTCCATACTCTAAAAAGTGAGGCTAAGATAATTAACAAAGGGTAAGAAAGTTAACAGTATAATCACCCCTCAGCACCCTTCAGTAATAGGTTCCAAGGACCTCTAGGGGAATACCTAAATCCTCCAGGATTGCCTAACCATCGCTGCTTACATGGAGCGCTCTCTGAAAGCAGTTTGCATTTTGCAAGACATGTGTAAATGTCATGGATCAGGTTTCTGAGACACTATAAGGAAGCTATCAGACCTTTACAGAACCCTTGAAAATGATGTTATTCAGCTTGAGTAAAACGGTCTTGTGCACATTTAGTTTAATCTAAAAGCATGGTTGTATACATCAAGGTATGCTCAAAACCTTTATTTAAAGTTGGTGTAATATTTTCACATACTTTTACACATCTTTCCTGTATATTTTAAATCACCACCAGATTACTTAGAATATCCAATGTGAAATAAATGCTTTGTCAATAGCTATTGAACTGTATTGCTACGTAATAGGATAAGTAATATGTAACCTTTTTTTTCAGATATTTTCAATCTACAGATAAGGAACCTGAAGACAGAGAGGACCAATTACATGTATTCTCTTCTCAGGCCTTTGGTCTACACTCCCATCATTTTTTAGTTGTTTTCTTTTTTTTTTTTTTTAACAGGAATATTAGTTCTTTGATTTTTTTTGAATTTTTTTTCTACTTTTCAGTTATTTTTAAGATGCTTTTGTCATACAACTCCTTTTAGTATTTGTATAGTAAATCTTAAATTATCTCTGGATTTTGAACTATATTACAAAGCTTTTCCCTGCTTTACATTTAAAGAATTCACCCATATTTTCTTCCTGTCTCATATAGCTTGTTTCTTCATTCCTTCCTTCCTCCCATTCTTTCTTCTTTCTTTCCTTGTATTTAGTTTTGCTATTCCTTCTGAAGTTTAATTTTATGTGTGGCAAGAGATAGCTAATCTCTTTCCAAAAGCTATCAGATGTCATAGTCCACCTTTACCCCAGTGATGTGAAACATTTGCTGTGTCATGTACTAGATATCTATGCATGTTTGTATCACTTCATGGATTTTCTTCTAAATCAACTTGTCTTTCCATGAGCTAGAAGCACAAAGTTTTCCTTATAGAGGATGTCTGTGATGTGTTTAAGCATCCAATAGGGCTGATCACCTATATGAGATCTTAGGATTGCTGTGCCAAAGTACCACAAACTGGGTGGCTTAAAAACAACAGAAATTTAGCTTCTCAGAGTTCTGGATGCTAGAACTTAGCTACTGGTGATGCTCACAATCAATGTGTTCCTTAGCTTTATATATAAAGGAACAAGTTCTCCCTACGTATCTACCCCTGTATCTCTTCTCTATTGATTATTATGATACCAGTCATTTTGGATTAAGGGCTCAACCTACTCTAGTGTGATCTTAATTAATGATGTATGTAATGACCTGATTGCCAACTGAGGTTGCATTCTGTTATTTCAAAGGGTTTAGGATTTAACATATCTTTTTAAGAAATATGATTCAAGCAATAATAGTGCCAATCCCCCCATTTTGCTTTGCTTTGATATTTTTCCAGTGTTCTCATGATTTTCCATATAGAGACCAAAATCATCTTCTTTGACTTTAGAAATAGCTTGTTGGCATTTTAGGGGGGGGTCAAATTATATTGCTAAAATAGGGAGTTCTGATATCTTTATTGTGTTGTCTCATACAAGAACAGCAGTATGGTTCTATTTATTAAATCTGTTGTGACTTTTATTCAGTCTTTAGGATACTTTTAAATTTTTCTCATTTATACCTCATATATTTCTTATTAAGTTTATTCCTATGATTTCTATCTTTTTATTGCTGGTGTAAATGGGGGTTTATTTATTTCCATTCTTTGTTTATATGTATGTTAATTTTACATCTACCTAGTCAAGTGAATTATTTTCATTGTTTGATATATTTTATAATTAATTTTCTAGGGCTGTTCAGAGATGCAGTATTTCACCTACAATTCCTAGGAGACAATTTCTTTTCTTTTTCCCTCATATATGTGCCTCTAACTGATTTCTCTTATTCAGTTGCACTGGCTAATACCCTTTGAACAATGTTGATGAGGAACAGATAATGTACATTCTTTCTTGTTGCCCATCTCATTATAAATTTCTCTAATGTTTCCCCCATTGAATGAGATTATGACTATAGAAAATTAGGATATTAAAATATGTCTTGGTTATGATTTCCTTGACTTTTATTATCGTGAATTGTTGTATTTTGTCAAAGACTTGTTCATCAACTGTGGAGATGATAATATTTGCCTTTATCATTTTTGTGTGTAATATTAATTTTTTTTAATATTGAACTAACTTTATATTCCAGTACAAAGTCCTACTTGGTCCAGATTTTCATACATGTTGTCAGAATCTGTTAACATATTATTTTAAATTTTGAAGTCTACATTAATGAATAATTTCTCTCTGTATTGCTTTTCACCAGATTTAATAATCACTGTCATGGTTGCTTTATAAAAGAAATAAAGTTTTCTTTCCTTTTCAGTGCTCTAGAATAATTCATCAGTATTTGAATTGTCTTATAATTGAGCAAGATCAAATAAACTTGCCCAGTGCTTTGTTGTTTTTGTTTTGCTTTGTTTTGTTTCGGTAATTCCTCATTTCTCCACTGGAAATTAGTCTATTTAGACTTTAATTCTAATGGGGTCAATTTTGGTACTCCATTTTACCTTGAGAAATTATCTCTGTCCATATATTTGCATTGAGTACTTCAAAGTGCACACACACACACACAAACACACATACACACATGTATGTATATATCCAAGTGGCTTGTTTTATTTTAATGGTTATTTCCCCCTTCTCATTACTTATTTTCTATGATTATGCTCTTCTCTACTTTTTGATCAAATAAGGTTGTAATAATATTATTTTTATTTTAAGAGAGAGGGACAGTGAGAGAAAGAGAGAAAGGCAAAATTAATTTTATTTAGCTTTTCATGTGGCTTTCATTGCTTGGACACTTCATTGTGTACATGATGCTGGGGTTTGAACCCACACACTTGCACATGCCAGGCAACTGCTGTAACTGAGCCACCAGTCCAGCCCCCGTAATTACTTTTCAATTTTAAGAAAGTCACATTTTACATATCATTTAAATTTACCATTTTCTTGAACCTTCTTCCTTATGTTATTTCTTCTCTGGCAATTTCTCTTTATGCTATCATTCTTTTTCCTGATTTAGGGGCTGGAATTTAAATCTATTTTACTCTATAATTTTATTGATAATAATACTTAGTGCAAATCGATTGCCTCTGATCATTATTTTTTTTAATTTTTTATTTTTTATTTTTGAACAACTTTACAAGATTTTAACAAAATAATATAAAATGTGTATATATTCTGTATATTGCAATTACCCCCAGGAGTGCCCCCCCTCAATTACCCTCCCTTATCATTATTTTTTAAATCTAAAATTTTTCCAAGATTATAGCCCATATATAATAATTCTTTGTAATTTTTCCATTTCTGGAAAGTTTTCTTGGGTTATATTTATTTATTTTTTTTAAGAGAGAGGGACAGTGAGAGAGACAGAGAAAGAGAGAAACAACTTTATTTAGTTATTCACATGGCCTTAGTTGCTCCAACACTCAGTGTGTACATGGTGCTGGGGTTTGAACCCGGGTCCTCATGCTGGCCAGGCAAGCGCCGAAACTGGTGAGCCACCGCTCCAGCCCATGGGTTACACTTTTAAATATTATATGTGTTATATTATTTTAATTTTCATCTTCACAAACTTCAATTATAAGTTATTATTCCTTTACGACTTGTCTGCTACTTCCACTTCTTAACTATACACACACACATATAGTCTCCCTCCCTCTCTCTCTCTCTCTATATATATATCTATATATATATATATACACATCATCTCTCTATATAGATAGTCTTATCAGTATTGAACTGTTAGGTCATTCATTGCCTTCTGTTCATTCAATTCCTATATCAAATATTTGTTTTTAGTTGATTTCCTTTTGGATATCAAGTAATTTATTCTTGTAGAAATTAATTTTCTCCTTGCATATTGTTTTCTCTGAGTTCATTGAACTTTTTTCTCCCTGTTTTTTCCATTTTATATTTTTAGTTTTTGAACTGCTAATTTATCATATTTTTTAGCTCCCACTGCGAACAATTTTTTTTGCCATAAAATCATTTTGTTTGTGGGGAAAGATAGGATTTGATATGTGCAACTATGCTTCCTTGTTTTCTGGAATAGTTTATTTTTATTTCATAAATTCTGATTTTGGTGTGTTATATAAAATTCCTACCTTATTGGCAACCTTTTTCTTTTTTGTCATTCTAGTACAATAAATGAGCTTCATTGATAATGCTTTTAATTGGTGTGTTTGTTTCAGTAAGTGGTGGAATGAATTGCCTACATCCCAGAGGGATTGCTCTTGACTTAGTGATTTTCAGAAGATGGTTCCTTAAAACGTCATTAAATCACCTTTTACTAACATTCCTTTTCTGTATTTCCCAGCAGTTTTCTGAGAACATGTGCCTATGCATATCAATAAGTTAACTTACAATAGTTTTGATTAATATCCTTATGTGAAAATAGTTAAGATGCAGTGAAGTATAAGAAACACAGATTCCTAACTGATTGAATGATATTAAATACCTATATTGATTTTTCTGTCATATAGATGCAAATGTTTTCTTTTAATAGAGTGACTGAATCCATTTCTACCTCTGAGAAGGTGTGCTTGCTTTAATAATTTCACATGCTCCCATTTCTGTCATTCATAAGCTACAGTATGGCACTTTGAAAATATGTATTTTCCAGGCAGGAGCAGCGGCTCAGTGGTCGCAACGCTTGCCTGGCAAGCAGGAGCATACAGGTTCAAACCCCAGCACCATGTATACAACAAAGAGTGGGAGCAACAAAAGTCACATGAAAAACTAAATAAAAATTGTTTTTGTCTCTCTCCTCTCTCTCACTGTCCCTCAGTCTTTAAAAAGAAAGAAAATATGCATTTTATTTCTCTTTACAGTAGTCCTACTGAAATGTCTGTTTTAGTTAGATGTTATTTGAAAATATGTTTGTAATTCTATAACTAAAATGATAAGAATTTCTAAAGCTGTCTTACATTTAAGAGAATTCATGTTGTTTGAAAAATTCCTAAAAGAAAGCTAAAGTACACTAATTACAAACAAAATCCTAGAAATAGGTAGAATTATGGAAGTAATTTGCAAAATACAATTCTCAAATAGGCAAATTTGAAAGAAAAAATGCAGGACTCCTGACTAAAGACTTTAGACATTTTCTCAGAGTCTGTTGCAAATGGAGTATCTTTATACACATTATTGATATACTTAAAGGGAAATACTTGTGAAAAAACAGAGAAAATATCCATTCAGAACTTTCTCAGACCATTTCTCTATAAGTATATATCTAATTAACATATAAAACATTATTTTAATGTGTTAAAATACATTTATATATTTGAGTTTTATGACAATAAAAATCAAGGCTATTAATGCGTATTCCTCAATTGTGTCCATTGAATAAAATGGTTAAATTTACTGTGTATTACAAAATTTGTTCAAAATGCTGCATTATATTATATGCCAAAGAATATTTAAATCATTTCTTGTGGTATTATTGAGAGTAACTCCACAGTTAAGATTGTTGTCAAAAATAAATGCACAGGGTACAAAATATAACACTTTAAGAATGCTATTAGAAGATCCTGCAAAGTATAAGCTTAGTTCTAAAAAGATCTTTTTTCTTACTCCTTGAAGTAATTAACATTTATTAATTGAAATTCTATATCCAAGCAATTTTAAAAAACTGCCATTTGGATAATTACAGCATCTTTTCTGCCCCCTAACTGCTCATTTGTTGTTCTTATTTAGCTGAAAATAATCTATTTATAGACTACTGTCTGTATCTGCCCTCTGTCCTACTCACTCTTGCATGACTCTCTTTAATTATTTTCTCTTTGGAAAAACATATTGCCATCCCACTTTTCCACATTTTTTAGCTGAATTTCATTGTCTCTGGTTTCAATATGTAAAGGAGATCATGGTAGAAAAGAGATCTAGGGAAAGAGAAGTATATATTAATTTTTCATGGATAATCTATATTTAAATATCATAATAAGTAAAATTATAAAAATTCAACATATATTAGTTTTAAATAAATACATAATTTAATTTTTTCAAAATATTGTATATAGGATCAAGTCATGACCAAAGGTAGCATCGAATTAAGTTTTATATATCCCATCCCTAAAGAAAAATGAATAAGTAAAAATAGAAACACCATTCTTTTTCCCAGAGTCCAAAGTAGCCTTTTGAGTTAAAGAGGGGTTGGCATTTAGATCAATAACACTCCTATCAATCAGTGGTGACTAGAACATTATACTCTAGGTCAGTGAAATAAATCATGAGTTAAAAGAAATAGTTTGGTAATCACTATTGAAAAGTAATGTATCACTACCTATGACCATTTAATAATTGGTTTTCAGGATTAAAGATAAAGTTACAGCTACAGGTTACTAATTAAATGTTTTAAATGGTGGCCAACTTTACTCATTAAGCGTTTTTGTGACTCTTGGGATGCTCATGTTTTCATTAGTTTCTTTTATACCTATACCCTCACACCAATGATGAAATGATTTTCTGAACAGCATATATCAAGTGCAAAACAAAACCTTTTATATATCAACCATTTGTCAACTGTTCTAACTTCTGTACTTTCAATTTCCATTTGAGCTTTGAGCAGTAGGTATGGGATTAAAATCTGAGATAAAATCAACATACACTGTATCCCACAGTAAGACAAAGAGTTATTTGATACAACAATTTATTTTGGCAAAATATATCCAATTTTACTTTCTGTCACTATGATATCTAAGTTATTTGTTTCCTCAAATTGTACCCTAACTTTGGGTAAATCTTTTTTTGCAGCACATAGTTTTTTTTTAATGAGACATTATAAATGATTGGAAGGAAATATTTCTAACAAGAAGATATAGTAATATCAATTCTGATACATGTACATATGAGTGTGTTTATATATATACATATATATGTTACTATGAAATGTACTAAAATGATGATTCAGATGATATAATTATTTTATGAGGACATGATTTAGCATATGTTCAAGTTTTCTTTGTGGGTTGAGGAATTAAACCTAAATTATAATTTAAGTTGTCACAATTTGAAGGACAGTCTTTCCCAAAACATCCATTCTTCACAAATAAGTTTAATCGCCCTTCTTTCTAAAATGCATACTTTGGCTCCTACACATCATGCTCTATATGAAAATGGAGCTTGATTTTGTTGCAGAGATGTTCATCTCTACCACTTCAGTGGAACATACTGTTAACTACGTAGTCCTGGCCAGTAACTTCACTCTATCTGTTTTCTACTTCACAATATCTATGAGAGACCTCTGCTTCAAGTTAGAATGTAATAGTTCTAGCAGTCCAATGCTCAAACATAGTGGTAGAGAAAACTGGATTTTTAAAAATTTATTTACAAAGGCATCAAGGGAGTCAAATACAATAAATGCTAAAGGACTAAAATTCTGGAAAAAAAATAAGTGTCTTCCAGTGTAAGCTGATTAACTAGCAACCATTTTTATTTTCATAAGTGGTATATAAACTATCTAGAATTGAGTTGAAATCCTGGTTTGTATGGGAAAAGTAGACTGATGATATAGCATAAAGAAACAGCTTAATTCTTAGAGGTTATGTGGGGCTGGAGCAAAAACTTCTGGATGTGAAAAGACCACAAATAATGATTAATTCCTTCTGTAATTAATTTGCTATAATACAAAGATTGACAATCTTATAAGCCAAAATGCTAAACTTAAAACCTTGAAATGGCAGAACTGAAGTTCCCAAAATATTTTAGGATCAAATAGAAAAATCTTCCAACCCTTCAATCAAAGCAAGAAAAAGAGTCTAACCAATAAATATCTGAGATTACTAGTGCTGTGATTTTTTTTCAGACCTTATTCAATCCCAGACTGAACTGATATGATCAGCTTCTCGCCCAATATTCATAACAGAAGAAAGAAGGGATGATTTCTTCCAGATGATAGTATTATTGGGGATTCAATAAATCTCTACATGTCAATCACAAAACACACATGCAAAGCAACACATGTATGATTATTTGCCAAACACAAAGCCGACAGGATTATTAGAACTATAGATAATCCAGGCAATTTAGCTACGATGAAGGACATTAAAGTAATAAAAATAATATATAATTTTTAAAAACATAGTCAAAGAATATATGTAAGATTATAAAAGAGTGATAATTTTATCTGGTAATTAGAATCTATATAAACTCATTGCAAAACCGAAAAATACAGCTTTTGATACAGCAACTCAAGAAGTATTTAACAGTAAATTGATCAAATCTAAACAGGATTATTAATTAGGAAGATGACTCAAGAGAAATAAGCACTGATGGATGATGTGTGAGAAAAGGTCAAGAAAATTATGAGTGTAATAAACATATGTAACATGCACAAAAGGCTAAGGGATGTGTGGTCAGCATACTCAAACCAATGGATTCATCAATCCCCATGGTATACCAACAGGATCAGAATATAGAAAGAACCGAAATAAGAAAATGCAAATGTACCTTAAGGAATGAAGAAGCTTTATACTGACATTTCAACTGGAACAATGGAAGCTGAAAGGCAATGGAGTAAGATCTTTAAAATACTGAAGGAAAATAATCACCAAGCTGGAATTATATGCCTAAAGAAATTTTCTCACCAGGCAGTGTTGCAAGCCTCCAACTTGGGAAGCTGAGACAGGGGGATCACGAGTTCAGGCCAACCTTAGCAACTTAAGGAGACCCTGTCTCAAAATAAAAAATAAAAAGGGCTGGAGATATGTCTCAGTGGTTAAGTGTCTCTGGGTTAAATCCTCTGTAGAGAAAAAAAAATTCTCAAAAACTAAGCTTAATAAAGATAAATAAAAGTTTAAAGAAAATTAATAGTGTTCCTCCACCAAAGAAATATTCAAAGGAAATTTTCACGTCAAAGTTATATTTTGATAGTCCAAAGCGTACAAAGTTAGGACTATGGTACAAAAATCAGTCATGGTACATATGTAGCTATGTATAACAACATTCTTTGCAACATATAGTGATTTTTTTTAAAAAAATGTAACATTTGAATACATGAAAATGTAATACAGAGTAAAAAGAGTAGATGGGTTTAAAGGATACCAAGTTCCTGCTCTATTACTAATTTTAATCAAATCAATGACTTCATTTGTTTATTATTAAAAATACATGTTGTGTATCATTGTGTATTTTATAGTAACAGCTCATGATAATAGTGTACACCAAAGGAATTTTTGACAATACTTAAAAATTGTTCTTGTAGGTCACAGATGGGAGAAAGGTGCTACAGGTAACTAAAGAACAGAAGCTAGGGATGCTTATAAACCTCCTACAAACACAAAGAGCATACAGCACAATGAAGAATTATTGAGTGTGAAAAATGAATAGTATCAAGACTAAAATGTTTGTCCTAGGATTAGCACTAAATTACAATAAAATAATATAAAAGTAGCAAGTGAACTGGAAGACATGCAATAATAAAATATTAGTGAGGAAAAAATGGAAAACAATTGGATTAAATAATAAATAAGAAAATATTAGATATAAAATAAAATGTCAATAAGCAATATATATGCAAAATAATTACCAAAACAACATAAGATTTGAGATTAATAACCAAAAAAGTATATGCATAAGGAAATTTCAAATTATAAAGACTCAGAAATGATAAACACAAAATTTAAAAGCAGAAATCAAATATGAAGGCTGACAAAGGATTCTTTTTAGCAATACAAAAACAGTCAGAGTAAAGTTTAAGGCAGGAAACATTAATAAAGAAACTATGAACTTTTCTTAATGATAAGAGAGTTAACCCAACAGGAAGATATCATAATCTTAATTCCATATTCACACCATAGCTTCAAAAGTTATAATTACTACCTTCATAGGATTAAAAGAAAATAACACATAACAATAAGGGGTACTAGAATACATTTCTCAACAATAACAACAAAAAAAACATCATTATATTTGCAAAAGATAAAATAATTGATATGTTTTTAACTAACTGACACTTGTAGAAAATTTCAATTATTACAGAATTCAAACACTTTTCAAATGCATATTATGATTCTTCAAAGTTAGCAATATGCTGTCAAACAATGAAAGCCTCAGCAAACATCAAAGCCTTACAATCACTCAGAAGTTGTTTGACTTTACCAGAAAGGAACTTAACTAGGCATAGATATTTTTAAAAAATATGAAAATCTCATATTGCATAAGTGATAAGTAATAATTTTTTACAGATTCCAAGAAACCAAAATGTAATTTTAAAGGAAGTTATAAACTTCATGTGAATCTTTTTATTTTGTATAATCATAAAACCATAGCTTTGAGAGTTATGGTAGTGTTCTGATTCTTAATCTGGAGTCTTACTAATTGGGTTTGAAAATTTTGTGCAAATTTAATTCAGCATGCCTTATGTTTATGATCTCTGTAATGTATTTATATATAATTTACACATATATATACACATACATATATATAAAGATTTCAACTTACATTAGGGATTATATTCAAGAAGCCCATCAAAAATTTAAAGATTTTTAGGTAGAAAACGTATTCAATATACCTAACCTACCAAATAGCTTAGCTAGCTTACCTTAAATATGTTCAGAATATGGAATTAGCCAACAGTTGGTCATAATTATCTAACACAAAGCCTTTTGATAATAAGTAATTGAATATATAATATAATTTATTGAACATAGTACAGTGTAGAATTATCAGTGTTTACCCTCACAATTGTGTAACTACTGGGAGCTGTGGCTTATTTCATTTGGTTACAAAATTACTCCAGTTAGGACTTCTAGTTATGTCGAATAGAAGTGAGAACTATAAGCATCCTTATATTCTTCCTTATATTACACACAATGATTTCAACTCTTTATAAATGTGTATGACACTAATTGTGGGCTTGTAAAACACAGCCCTTGCTATGCTTAGTTACATTTCTTCTCTATACCAAATTCAATTTATTAAGGGATTTTATCATGAAAGGATGCAGAATTTTATCACAGTGTTTTTCAATATGCATTCTGATAATATTCCTTTTGTCCTTTACTACATTTGTATTTGTTGAAATGCCCTTGTTTGACAGATAAATATTTATTACGAATAGTGAATTATTCTTTTAATGTACTATTGAATTTGGTTTCCTAGTATTTTTTACAGTGTCATAATTTTGAAATGAAGTGTTACAAAAAGTCACTCCAACATCCTTGTTGTTAATATTTTATGGGGAAATTTTTGCATATTTCCTTTTTTATTAAGGAGTTGAGCTATAGTAAAATCATGAATTCATAAAAAGTAACAAGATGATATGCATTTATTCTTTTTTTTATTTATTATTATTTTTTGAACAACCTTACACAATTTTAACAAAATAATATAAAATGTGTATAAAATGTGTAAATATTCTGGATATTGCAATTATCTCCAGGAGTGCCCCCCCCAATTACCCTCCCTTATCCCTCCCTTCCCCTTCCCATTATAATTCTAAAAAAAAGGTATTAGATTGTAAAGCATTACATCTTATCTGGATTTAACTCATGTTACTAGACCAACTTTTTCACTGTCCAGGGTCTAGTCCCCACCTCCACAGATGAGTGGAGACAATCGACCCT
>PVKS010039826.1:0-17014 GCA_004027875.1 Aplodontia rufa | reverse complement strand
GAGAGAGAGGGGAGGGGGAGAGAGAAAGAGAGAGAGAGAGAGAGAATCCATTTTTATTTATTTTTTCATGTGACTTTCCTTGCTCCTACACTCAGCTGTGTACACGGTGCTGGGGTTTGAACCCACGTACCCGCACCTGCCATCTGATTAGATCTTCCTGTTCTGTCATTGCACTCTGTACTTTTAAAAAAATATGTCTGTTAATACTGTGATTTACTTGTATAACAGCCAACTTTCCTGAGAAAGGGTAGGTCCACAGGGTATTTTCCTATTTGCCACTATATCCTCAAAGCATAACACAGTCCCTGGTACATGGTGAACATTTAAGTTTTGATTTTGTTTTGAGATGGTGTTTCACTGTGTCGCCCAGGCTGTTCTTGAACTCTTGGGCTCAAGTGATTCTCCTGTCTCAGCCTTCCTAGTAGCTGGGGCTACAGGTGTGTGCTACTGGGCTCCATGTTCAGAAATATTTTTAAAGGAGAAGACTATTAATTTAACTTTTTTTCCATATGCACTTTGGTAACCTGCATTAAAAAGAAAAAACTAACACTGTGAGGAATTTTCCTATCTTTTTAAAGAGAAAGTTCATATAATGACTCCATCAGAGTTTTGATAATTATCTGGATATCCCTGGTCAGAATGTATTTCAGGAGGAAGAGATTAGAAGTAAA
Source organism: Aplodontia rufa (assembly GCA_004027875.1). Taxonomy (NCBI): domain Eukaryota; kingdom Metazoa; phylum Chordata; class Mammalia; order Rodentia; family Aplodontiidae; genus Aplodontia; species Aplodontia rufa. The sequence continues at coordinate 16,343 of PVKS010039826.1, read as the reverse complement.
GATTAGGTTAGGGAACAATGGGTATAAAGTGGAGGAGAGCTTGAATCATAGTGTTTATTTACTTATTTAGCAACAGTTACTAGTTAGGCATAGAGTATTAGGTACATGGTTTCAAAAAAAAGATCACAAAATCTCCTGGAATTTACAGCTGTAGGGACAACCAATGTACTGTATAGGGATAGAAAGAAAAATTTCCCCCACTTTCAGCCTCTTCATAAATGTACCGATGACAAGCGGAGAATGGAAACTTTCCACAAGCAGTGGCCTAGAGAAATGTTGGCAAAAATTCTGAAAAATTGAAGTTCTGGTGGAATATTTTTCTTGTTTTCTGGATAGATTTTTCTATTATTGTAGCTTTTTCCTTTGTGTATAGATTTTATCTTTTCTTTCTTTTCGGTTCTTTTATTGCTTTAAAAAATAAAAAAATAACTATTAAATGAAAAAACGAATTCTATGCTACTATCGTTATGAAAAAGCCATTATTCAGTTTTTCTATTTTGACTTTTTTTTTCACCTGATGGAAGAAAATCACCCCTCATTTGAAAATGTTATTTCCAATGGCCTCAGGACATACTATAAGCTATTTCTTTTACAAGGCTTTCTCCAAAACACTCTCCTCCCCCTCTTTGAAAAGCAGCAGGGAATACATGTGTAGTATATTATTTGCAGCAAGTTGTCCCTTTGCCCTGCCCCAGATACTGCAATAGGAAATGTCTGGTGATAAATACACCTATGGTAAACTCAATCCTCCTAGTAAAGATTATGAAGTAAAGATTCCTTCTTCCAGAGAGAAGGGTGCTTGGATTCCCAAAAGCTTAGACATTAATTCAGAACATAAGGCACCAGAGGAAACAGGTGTTGATGCACATTGGACTCTAAAAGGTAGGTGCTTAGGTTAGTTTTTCCCTAGGGAAAAGGAGAGCGGGAGTAGAAAGGATAGATTTGCTCTATAACCTTGGTCATGTCCCGTAAACTTTGAACTCCTGTCTTAGCGTAGGAATTTGGACTTAGGATCGCTACGGTTTTTTCATCTCTAAAATTCTATGGTTCTATGACTACGTGGGTTGAAATGGGCCATTCTGTTGATTTCCTAGTCTCCAGGAGGAGGAAACTAGCCTTTGAAGGTGGAACTAACTCGACGGAGAATTATCCACGCAGAGGTGGGCGAACTTCACAAAAAAAGAGAGTTTCGGACTGCAGAGGTGCTCTAGAAAAATTTCCAAGAGGGTCTTTCCCTCATTCTTCAGCCTGGATTGAAAGATCTCTTGACGCTTTGGTTCGAGTGAGTGGGAAGGGCCTCTGAGAAGATGGAGATTGCTCATCTGACCACGCATTTCTCCTCCTCTTCTTGAACCCTTAAACAACCACGACTGCCAAGAAACGGATCCAAGGGATGAAAAGGGGAATCGCGATTACGGGATCTGGAGAGGCCTGTAAAGCGCTGCTTCCGCGTTTTGACCCTCTCTTCGCGGGTTAGGCTGTCTTCGTGAACCTATATTTTTGGCGGAGTGGGCCTCGAGTGAGGTTCGGAACCGCGGCGGGAGGGAGCTCCGGGTTGGACCGCACCGGCCGCCCGGGCGGGCTCCGAGCGACCGGGGCGCGGCTGCGGGCGGACCCCGGGGAGGGGCTTCGCGGAGGCGCCGCGACCCGAGCCAAGCGGGGCCGCCCGGGCTCGGCGCGCAGCGCGGCCGGGCGGGCGGTGGCGCTGCGGAGGCGGCGGCCGAGATCGGCGGGCGCGGAGGAGGAGGGGCCCGAGGCTGGGGCGGCGGGCGGCAGCTGCCTCGGTGACGACTGCCGGCAGCGCGGCGCCCTGAGGAGACCGAGCGCGGGCCCGCCGTCGCCGCCTCTCGGGTCGTCTTCCTTTTCCTCCTCTCGCAGCCCGCGGGGCGTCAGGAATGGGCCCCAACCGCCGTAGGCCCCGCATCCCGCGCCGCCCGTAGGCCCCGTTGCCGCAGGCCGGCCAGCCGGCTCCTCACTTTCCCTCGTCCCAGTCCAGCCGTCCCCACCCCAGATCCCCTGGAAGGAAGATGAGGGAGACGGGCCCGGTGCTCAGCAGCCAGAGCAGCAGCAGCAGCCGCGGTCGGGGGAGGGTGTTTCGCGGTTTCCTCTCAGCCGCCAGGACAAGATGGCAGCGGCCGCGGAGAGGGGCTGAGCCCGGGCTGGGTGGTGCCGCCTGCTGAAGCGCCTGGCTCCCTGTTCCCGGCACGGCCCCGCGACCCACTCGGGACATGCTCAGGGCTGCGGCCGCCCGAAAAGGGGAGAGCGCGGGCCTCTAGGAAGGTAAGGGAGTTGTGCGAGGGGGCACCCGCAACCCGGGATGGGGGGTTCGGTTCCGTCCGCGGGGCCTGCGTCCGGCAGCCGGAGCCCGGCGGCTCCAGATTCCCCCGGAGCGGCCCGCACCCGTCGCGCGTACGTGTCCCCATCTGCATCCCCAGCGCTCGCGCGCTCCGCCCCAGTTCCCGCCGTGTGGCCCATTCTGGCGGCTCCTGGGAGGCGGGCGCCACGCCAGGTCCGAGGCCGCCGGACGCGGGGGCCGCGCGTGGTTCCTGCACGCGGTGGCGCAGCCTCCGGGAAGCCGCCTGGGCCAGGCCGGGCGGTCCTGGCCTCCTCCTGCCAAGGTTGCGCAACCGCTCTTCCCAGCAACCGAAGTTTTGTTTAATCCCACAGGGGGGCCTTAGCTCCCCTCCGCGGCCCTAGGCCGTAGCTACGGAGACCTCCTTCGTTTCATTAGGGGAACAAACACACGCGCGCGCGCGCTCGCCACCGGAGCGCCCCAGCCGGTGGCTGTGCCCGGGGCTCTGTGGCCCCGTCGCGGAACCGCCGGTTTGGAGGGGTGTCAACTCCGGGGACGTGCGTGCGTGTGATTGTTGGGGAGGAGAAATGTGATCCGCGGCTCTGCGTCCCCAGCGGCGGCGGGAGGAAGGCGTGGCGGCCGCGCGGCGGGGCTGTTGCCGGCTTCTCTCGTTACGGCGGCGGCCGCCTGCTCTCCTTCGCCGCGCTGGGGGAAGTCGCGGAGAGACTTGGGATGAGAATGCCTGCTTTCCTGGCGGGGGGGAGACGGCTGTTTTAAAATGGTAGGTGGCTCTCGGGGAAGCCTGTTTCCCCGTCTACCGGGCTGGGGGAATTGCGCTAAAGGGTGTGTGCGTAAATTACCTTGGACCTGTTACGGAGGAGTCACGGCACGTTCAGTCCTTGACCGTGTTTTCACGACCTCTTGCTGGCCTGCTCGGGCATTTATTTTTCCACCTGTCAGTTCGCTGGTGTAAGGAGCTTCTATTAGCAGCAGTAGAGCTTCCCTCCCCAGATTTCAGATTATCCACCGGTTTACAGGGAACGCTGCTGGTGGGTTCGATTGTCAACTCTTGTTGTCTTCCCTGGCACAGGGCTGGAAAAGTTAGCTGGTGAAAACAACCGTCTGTGCTTAGGTGTATCTACTAGTTGTTTGGAGCTCGGCTGATTTATTTATTTTTCTATTTTAAGCATTTTTTTTTTTTTTTTAGCTGTAGCTTCTAAAGTGGGGAGCACTTATATTCAAAGCATTTCAGTTAATATCAAGATTTTGATTGTTGGGTGCTTTAGCCTTTTTTTTTTTTTTTTTGAAGAGGTTTCCTTTCTGATCAGATTTTTGATGGAAACTTTTCATCAGGATCGGCGAGGGGGAGGGGTTTGTTTGTTTCCCTAGAAAAATACTTTAATCCTCCATTCACATTGACTGTTTCAGAGGCTGGGCAAATCCCACCATATGTTTGATAAGTCTAGATTCTGCTTATGTATGCAAGTGCAGTGCTAATTTTACACCGTGAGCAACGAGACGGTGTAGATGGGTCATGATTAAGCTTCGTATTTTAAGTAAACAAAATATGACCTTTAAAATTGTTTTTATAGTTTTATTGATTATTGTATGTCTTCATGTCACTTACTAGTAATTGAAATTTGACCAACCGGAGTTCTTTTAAGTCAGCAAGGTACATTTTGGTATAGTCATGGCTGCATTCATAATGTGTAGGGAACTTGTATTTATAAAATATAAGGCTTATTAATCTGTGTAGGCTTTATTTTTCTTTAATTTAAAAACTTTTTATTTGTCTTAAGGTAGAGATGTGCAGAAATATTTGATTATTTAGATGTTTCATTTTTTTGTGTATTTATGGAAATATTTGTTCCTTAGGACCTTCCCTACTCCCCACTCTAGGGATATTTTCTGAGAAAAAAAAGTTATGGAGAACTGTAGGTTAGAAAACTATGTTTTAAACAGGTAAGATGAGCTTGAAGTTTAGAAAAGAGCTGGCCATTAAATGTTTCAAATTTATATTTGGACATTGCTGACTACAGTAGCTAAACATACATATTAGGCAAGCACATCATAACATGGTGAGACAGTCTTAGTTTATTGTCATAATACTTTTTCCATTGAACTAGTCATTATCTTGTTTATAAACCAGTCATTGGCTTCTAGGCATGGGGATTTTAGAGTCACATTAAAGTGGATGGTTTGTATGAGATAGTTCTTGTAAACATGCTTGAAAAGAAGCTGTAGATCATATTATTTTAATTTCTTGGATGTTCTGTCATAGGATATCATAAAATACTGTGCAAATTACAGAGGTAGGTACCTCAGTTGCTGTAGCAAGTATGGCATTGACATATGGGTGTTATGTTTAATGCAAAGTATCAAAATAATTTTTTTTTTTTTTTTACTGGAAATTCAACCAGGGGTGCTTTACCATTGAGCTTCAACTCTAGCCCTTTTTATTTTTTATTGTGAGACAGGGTCTTGCTAAGTTGCATAGGGCCTCACTAAGTTGCAGAGGCTGGCCTTGAACTTGTGTTTCTCTTATCTTAGCCTCCCAAGTCACTGGGCCCCTTTTTTCTCTTCTTTACTTAAAAAAAAGCATCAGCTATCAAATGAACTTTTTGATTGAATTATTTTTTATTTGTTTATTTGTTTATTAAAATTATTTGTTTATTTACTTCTCTTTTTCTCTTGGTGGTGCTGGAGATTGAACCTAGGGCATTGTGCATATTAGGCAAGGACTCTACTACTGAGCTACATCTCCAGTCCTGTACTTTAGTTTTTAAATATTTAATACATGAACACTGAAGACATATGGAAAGAGGAAGGTGAAAATGTTAACTTCAGAATGAAGAAATACTGTTATTCAAACATGATTCATGTTTATTTAAATGGAATACTTGTTTAAGTATTTTCCATTTGAATGTTAAAATGATTCTGGTAACTGTTGAAGTTAATTTTGTCGGGTAAGAGGAGTTAACTTACTAAGTACTATTTTCGTTGTAGCCGCCCAGTAAGTATGTTGAAAGGTAGACTAGGATTACACTGTTGATGGTTAATTCAAAGGCATAAAAATGTAGTTGCCGTTGCAACTTCACTTGTGTTTGGATGTGAAAAGATGACATAGCAACATTTAGATTTAAGGATGTTCTAAGGAACTTTGAAATTCTCCATATTTAAGATATCCTTCCACAGTTGTTATTCATGTCTCCTAATGATTATAGGACACAGAATAACTTGATATATGATTTTATTGTTGCTGCCAAAGTAAATATTCCTATTGTAAAATTTGTGGGTCGCAGCTGTCCTAGTTTCCTAATGTTCAAAGTTGAGACTTCCCATGTGGTATGTTTAACTTGGAAGTTACTTCTGAAGATGAACTATTAGAACTTTGTTGAAATGGAAGAATATATCATTGTGTTTGTTTTTTAAAGGTGTTCCTTCCCCCATACCTTAACTGGGATATAGATTATTATTTCTCTTTGTGGGAATGAGAGAAAACTTGCTGAAAACTTTGTCATGGGCAACTTTTTATATGATACAAATGTAATAATTCTATTCTTTTTTTTTGTTTTTTCTTTTTTTTTTTGGTACCAGGGATTGAACCAGGGGTGCTCAACTACTGAGCTGCATCCCCAGCCCGTTTGTTTTGTTTTATTTTGTTTTTTAAATTTTGAGACAGGATCTTGCTAAGTTGCTTAGGGTCTCACTATGTTGCTGAGACTACTTTGAACTTGCATTTCTCCTGCCTCAGCGTCCTGAGCCCCTGGGATTACAGGTGTGCACCATCACACCCAGCACAAATATAATTCTAAAGGAGTTACCTTAAATGATCTTATTGATTCTGGATCCAATTGTTTAAAAGACATATCCTGCCTAGTACCTTTATGCACTTAACATAACTTGAATAAGGATAAAGTTTTGAATCATTGGAGATTTAGCCTGGTCAGAGCAATGTGTGGCCAACTTAAGGAAGTATACTTCCTTTGGTTGGGTTGATGCAATTAAGAGTGTTTTGGGGAAGAACTTTTTTTAGTGTGCTTCTTCTAAAGTTTTGTCATAGCTTGGATCTTAGTCATTTTAGGACCAAAGTAGAATAGCTATTGGGAGAATATATGTTATACATTTTATATATGTGTTTGTCAAATTAGATCTGTGAGTTTTTTTTTTTTTTTTTAATAGCAGATTAGGCTGTTCTCAGTTGATGCTTGGGTCATATGTCACTAAACAAATGCAACATGTTGCCTTGATTCTGAAACACACTTATGTTAGAGACCAAGAGTCTTAGTTAGCTCTTACTACTTGTGAGGAAATTAAAAGAGCTGGACAAGTATAGTATTGTGTTTTTAATGTGGCTTTTGTAGTTTGGGGACACTGAGCAACTTTGTAGTCATTCCTGTCCCCCTGCCCCCTTACTGAGGATTGAACCCCAGGGTTTTTTTTTTTTTTTTTTTTTTTTTTTTTAAGGACAATGAGATAGAGAAAGAGAAAGAGAGAAACAATTTTTTATTTAGTTTTTCATTGCTCCAAGACTTTATTGTGTACATGGTGCTTGGGTTTGAACTTGCATACTTGCGCATGCCGAGCAAGCACCATAACTGCTGAGCCACCGCTCCAGCCCTCCTATGTCTTTTTGAGAAGGGGTCTTGCTCATTTTTCCCAGCCTGGCCTTGAATTTGTGATCCTCCTGGCTCAGCTTCTCAAATCACCTAACAATTTCTTCAATTTTTCTTTCTTTTTTATTATTAAAGAGAGCAGTAGAGGGAGAAGGAGAGAAGGAGAATCAACTTTATTTTTTCATCTGGGTCTTGCTTTTTTGACATTTAGTTGTATATGTGGTTCTGGGGTTTGAACCCAGGTCCTCACACATGCCAGGCAAGCACTATAACCACTGAGCCACCTCTCCAGCCCTCCAGTTTTCTAAAAGAGTGAAACTTTTCATTCCTGGAGACTTAGTAGGAGGAGGAAATGAAGCCGGTAAAGCAGGGGAAGCTGGGCAATAGTAGTGGGAACAGGTTTAAATTGATTTGGGAACCCAGATCTATTGTGATTTAAGTGCCCATGTTGCTTGAGATCAGAGTTAACATAGTTACAAAGACAGTGAAAAATTGTGGTAGCTTCAGGGAAAGACCAAGAATAAGCTAGTGACACCTGCTCCTTGATCAGTCTTGTGAAATAACATCTCCATTTGTCATCCTCGACTTTTATTTTGTACTCACAATTGAACCCAGGGGCACTTTTTATCACTGAGCCACATCCCCAGCCCTTTTTATTTTGATACAGGGCCTCGCCAAGTTGTTGAGGTGGCTTTGAATTTGTGATCCTTCTACTTCACCCTCCAGGTTGCTGGGATTACTGGGATGTGCCACTGCGCCTGGCAACTTAGTTTTTTATATCCTTTTTTCCTCCTTTGTCTCCTTTCTTCCTTGCCTTTTTTTTTTTTTTAATTTCTTCACTCTGACTTTCTCTTAATGTAGAATATAAAGGTGATAAATTTTCTATATAATTTGAAAAACTCTTACAGGCCTAACCTGAAATCAGAAGTCTGAAAAGCATAAAATATAATATTGGTATTAAAATAATTTTGACTTATAGGACTCATTTTTAGTTTTTGAAGATCCTTAAAAATAAACTAAACATTTGGGCATGGTGGCATATGCCTGTAATCCCAGTGACTCTGGAGACTGAGACAGGACTGTTGCAAGTTCCATGCCAGCCTCAGCAGACCATGTCTCAAAATGAAGAATAAAAAGGCCTGAGAGTGTAGCCAGTGGTAAAGCAACTCTGGGTTCAATCCGTAGTACTAAAACCCAACCAACCAACCAACAAACAAAAAAAACCCCACAAAAAACTAAGCTACATATAATACTATATGAATGTAGGTTTTTCAAATTATGACTTAAAACCTAGACTTTTGATATCTACCACACAATCCATATTACCTTCTGATATAAACAGCCCCCCCCCCCCACTTTGCTGGTGGGCTTGGAAGTCAGAGCTTGGCACATGCCAAGCATACCCTGTACTCCTGAACTACACTTCCAACCTAAACATCTCACTTTTTTAATAACTGGATTTCCAGATTCATTTTTCATCTTTTATTTTCTTTGCTGTTAGCCTTGCCTTTTTTTTCATCTAACCTTCGTTTCTCTGACACTTAGTTGTATATGCGATCCTGGGTTTGAACCTGGGTCCTTGTGTATGCCAGGCAAGCACCGTAACCCCTCAGCCACCACTCCAGTTCCGCTTTTTTTTTTTTAATAATAACATTTAATTTAGGGAAGAAGAATAAAAGGACATGTAATATTTGCTCTTTTGAGTTTTAACTTTTGTCTTCAGACAGAGATCTAACTTGTGATAGATTGTGTAGTATTACCCTTTGGTCTCTTTGAAAGTAAAGGGTTGCCAGAACTGATCACATATAATTCTTTTCATCCCTCCATAATTGATAATGCTAGAGCACATTTTCTTTCCTTTTTCCTTTTTAAAGAGAAAGAATCAACTTTATATATTTTTTTCATTCGGTTTTAGTTATTCCAGCACTTAGTAGAATATGTGGTGCTGGGGTTCTAACCCAGGCCCTCAGGCATGCCAGGTAAGTAAGTGCTCTACCACTGAGCCATCAGCTCCAGCCCCCATAGAGCACATTCTTTAATTGTAAGACAGTTGTTTAGATATCGTAGGCATTAAAATAATTAGATTAATTGAGTTTGACTCACTCCCCTTTTAAGCCCTTTATAGCTATTTGTTATCAGTTGAATTTGTTTACATATGGATTAACAAGAAAATCATCTTAAGATTTGATAGAAAATATGAAATTTGGTTATATTTAAGTAACTAGTAATTCTGCCTTAGAAATTAGGAAATATGTTTGATATGCAGTAAACATTTATATTCAATTTCTTTAACTCCTGAATACTTTGTTTCCAATTATTAATAAATTTATACAAGTTATTTTAGAGGTTTTAGAAATGAAAGAGTAAACTTTGAAATAGCTTGCTTATGAAATGTTTCCTGTCCTATGAAGCAGTTAATATGAAGGCATAAGCATTTCATTTTCAATGTGTTTCAACTGTGTTTTGTCTGTTTAATAATATAAAGAGAATCTTGTAGGTTTAATAAACTGTATGGCTTTAAATATGTAATGCTGCACTTTAAAATAGTAAGAGCGATAACATTGAAAATTGAACCTGACTTTCCAGGGACATAGCTTCCAAAATATGATTTATATTAGTAATTCTAAGGGCTTTAAATATGTAATTTATTATAGCTTCTATTGGGAAGTTGTGTAGGGTTTAGACATAAAATCACAATGAAAATTATAGGTTATGCTGTTCTATAGCCTATAGCTATGATGCATTGCTTCACATGTTTTTAAAATGACACAAAAGCATGTTCTGGGCCAACTCTAATCAGACAGCTTTGGTGGAGACAATATTAGTACCTTTGTAGTATATTATTATTATTTAATTTTTTCCTGCAGTATATTAATTGTAGTTTTGTTTTAATATAAAATTAGATAAGGATAATATTGGGCTAATATATTAGATTTATTATCTGTTTAGTATGCTTTAAATTTTTTTTTGTAGCTGAATCATAAACTAGCCACAAAAAATGAAATGAAATTTTATTGCAGCAGGTATAACAAGGATGAAATACTTTTTAATGTTTTTATTAGTGCATTATAGTTATACATAATAGTGGGATTTCTTTCGATTTTTGTACTAAGAATTTGCTTCATTTCTGTTCCCAGTACTTCCCTTTTCCCTCTTCTCCCTGATGATTTTCCTCTATAGGGTTGGTCTTCCTTCTATTTATTTATTTTTTAAATTGTTGCATTATAGTTATATATAAAAGTGGAATTCATAGTGCTGTAGTCATATTTGTAGTCATATACTGTAATTTGGTTAATTTCATTCCCTGGTTCCTTACCTTTCCCATCCCTTCCTTCTCCTCCTCAATTCCCTTTCTCTACCGCTTTCTTCTATGAAATTTTTTTTTTTTTTTTTTTAAAGAGAGAGGGACAGTGAGAAAGAGAATCAATTTTATTTAGTTTTTCATGTGTCCTTTGCTGCTCCGAAACTTCGTTGTGTACATGGTGCTGGGATTGAAACTCATGTACTTGTGCATGCCAGGCAAGCACCATAGCCGCTGAGCCACCGCTTCAGCCCCTATAAAATATTTTTATGAAAACCTTTTTTTCTTGGTACTAGGAATTAAACTTGGGGTGTTTAATCATTGAGCCACATCACTGGCCCTTTTTATTTTTTATTTTGAGGCAGGGTTTCATTAAGTTGCTCAGGGCCTTGCTAAATTGCTCAGACTGGTTTTGAACTTGTGATCCTTCTCTGTCTCAGCCTCTTGAGTCACTGGGATTAGAAGTATGTGTTTCCAGCCATGCTGAAAACTAATTTTTTCTAATACATGTTCAGTCCCCAGTATGGCAAAATCAAACAATTGGACTATCAAACTGGTAAACAGATTAGCTCTAATTAAAAAGTCTATCACAAAAATAAAATTGATTAAGTTTTTGTTCTTTTTTGCCATATTGGAGTTCAAACCAGGGCCTTTCACATGTGGGCAAACATTCTACCACTAAACTACATCCGCAGTCCTTTTTATTTTTTATTTTGAAATAAAGATTGGCCTCACATTTGTGATCCTTCTGTTTCAGTCTTGTGAGTCGCTGGAGTTACTGGCCTGCCACCACCATGTGCAGCCAACAGTCTTATAGAAATATGTTATATTAATTTGAATCGAGAGGGTCATATTTCTTACATTTGGTTAATAATCTAGTTTTCTTGTTCTCTCATGTTCTTCTGTTTCTGAACATGCACAGTAGTCATATTGCTTGAGAAAATTGTGTTTAGATTTACCTTTCCTAACTATATTTTCTTTTCCTACATTTGGAATGCAGTGCCCTCCAAAGTTCATTCCTATGTCAGCCTGCGGAAGAAAGATAAAAAGTAAAAACATTTTGGAAGGTATTTTTCAGATTGTTAAAATTATAAACTGTAACTTACTTGAAACCACTATATGAAAGGGATTTTAATACTGCAGTTCATTTATGTAAATTAGAAAATACATATATTTTGCAGTGCTAGAAAATATAATCCAGAGCCTGCTACATTCTAGGCAAACATTCTAGTATTTCTAGTAGCTATTTTCACTTTTTTCTTTTTTTTTGATTTAGGGTTTTGTCATGGTTACTTACATTGACCATGAGCTACTCTTACCTTAACTTCCTGAGTAGCTGGGACCTTAGGTGTATAGTCCTGTCTTTCTAGTGGCGATTCTTTAATTTGCAAAATCTCTTTTTTTTTTTAAAGAGAGAGGGACAGAGAGATAGACAGAGAGAAACAACTTTATTTAGTTTTTCACCTGGCCTTAGTTGCTCCAACACTTAGTTGTGTACGTGGTGCTGGGGTTTGAACCCGGGTCCTCGTGCTTGCTAGGCAAGCGCTGAAACCGCTGAGCCACCGCTCCAGCCCTGCAAAATCTCTTTAAAGTGTTTCAGTTCTGATAGTATATCCAGCCTGAAATTATTTTTTGTTAATTAGATTGGAAGATGATGAAATGCCTCACTTCATGATAGAGGTTATAGAGCATTATTGGGAAATGTAGCATTTAAAAATTTAAGAAAGTTTCTGAATTGTTTCTTCAGGTTAGGGACTATGGTCTGTAGGTTTTATATCATCTCAGGTGCATTATAGACATTGGGGAATCAAATGTCATTATAAAAGCACTGAAGTACTGGGATGTGTGTTCTTCACTTCTGTACCTTACTCAAATTATGGCATTTTTATTGACTAGCTTTGCAGGTGACTGACCAAATACTTGTAAATGTGTCATATACACATTAGATTTCTCTAAACCTTGCTGTTTTCCCAGCTCCTTTACTTTTAACAGATGAGTCTGTTTCCTGTGTAGAGGTCAGCAGGCAGGCGCTTCCTCCAGATTTCTAAACTGCTATCTCTGAATGTGATGTAAACAGTATACACAGTTGTGCTTTCATTCTTCTCTCAAGGAAAGAAGCCGTTCTTTGTCCCTCCAAGATTACTCCCTATTATCTATGTGGGTTAAATACTAGATTGTGTTTTTCAGCATCTTCAGATTCTAGTCCAAGAACTTCAAGTTCCTCCATTCTCTTGGTTCTTTTTCCAGAGAGAGAGAGAGAGAGAGAGAGAGAAAGAGAAAGAAAGAAAAAAAAGAAAGAAAGAGAAACAATTTTATTTATTCATCTGGCCTTTATTTCCCCAACACAGTTGTGTATGTGGTGCTGGGGGTTGAACCCGGGTCCTTGTGTATGCCAGGCAAGCGCTCTTAACTGTTGAGCCAGCGCTCAAGCCCCCATGGTTCTTTTTTTTTTTTTTTTTTTTTTTAAACCTTGTAACATGCTTAGCTTTCTGGGATCTTAAGCAGCCATCTTCGAAGTGGGCCTCTTCAAGTCTATGGATCTATTTTCATTTTCTTTTCCTTTCAAACATCTTAAATGTTTGTCCAGTTGTAGTTCTGTCTATGGCATTCTGGTAAAATTACTCTCATTAAGCAGTTCTAATAGATTTCTAAGAATTCATTAATAAAGAGATTTATTCACAGTTTATGTATTCCTTCAGAAAACTTTATCTATAGTATACCCTATTCAGTTCTGAGCTTTGATATATATGTATGTACATATATATATATGAAATATATATGAAATATTTCATATATATGAAATATATGTAAATATATGAAATATATATGAAATATTCCATATATATGAAATATATATGAAATATTCCATATATATATGAAATATATATATATATATATTTTAGAGGGAACAGTGAGAGAGAGAGAATCAGTTTTATTTAGTTTTTCATGTGACTTTCATTGCTTCGTTGTGTATGTGGTGCTGGGGTTGGAACCTGGGTCCTTGTGCATGCTAGGCAAGCACCGTAATTGCTGAGTCACTGCTCCAGCCCCCTCAACCCATATTTTGAACAATGGAATGATTTCTGTATTTTTTTTCCCACAGTACCTCAGACTGAGTTGATTATCTTATTTCCAAATTTGTTCCTTTGTAATCTTCATTTGGTATCTTTGTTCTGTTGCAGTTGGTTTTGAAACTTTTATATCTGAAAATATTTGTATCTAGGGAGTGTATTAATAAAACTATATCTGAAAATATTTGTATTTAGTGAGTGTATTAATAAAACTGTACAAGTGCATTTTGCAAAACAGCATCTGGTAGTATTTATCATTATCAAGTCTCCTTTCTGGGAATTCTATACTAAGAAAATTAAAAATGTACAAAAATTATTTATTTGAAAATGTTCATTACAACTTGAATGAATAGTGAAAAAAAATTTGAAAAACAGCAATTCTTGATATGCACAGAATAGGACTTATATGCTATTTGAAATAGTAGTTAAGATACCCTTTAAAAGAACAAATTGGGGGGCTGCAGCAGTGGCTAGGCAGTTAGGTGCTTGCCTGGCATGCATGAGTATGCAAGTTTAAATTCCAGCACTATGTACACAACAAAGTCTTGGAGCAATGAAAGCCACATGAAAAAGAAAATAAAGTTGATTCTCTCTCTCTCTTTCTGTCCCTCTCTCTTTAAAAAAAACAAAAAAGAAATTGGTATGTTGGGTTATGTATGTACTTTGATTGTTTAATAAAATATACAATTAAAATGACTGGAAGGAAATAGGTTCTTCCCCCTGAACATTTTATAATTTTTAATAATCAATTTAAAGATGATTGCTATACTGAAATTCAGCCTCTAACTGGTGTGAATAATGTGTGCTTTTCTTGATTTTATAGTGAAACACTCTAAAATTCATATTACTGTAGCCATTCATTTTAACAGTATGATTCCAGGTAATGATACTGTTTTGGTGGTAATTTTTACTTCATCGATTTTCATGGTTTCCTGAATAACATTTTAAGTATTACCATCGTAAAAATTGTTATACAAGAACTTTTTTAAGAAAAGAGAGACAGAGAGAATCAGTTTTATTTCGTTTTATAGTGGCTTTTGTTGCTCCAACAGTTAGCTGTGTACATGGTGCTGGGGTTTGAACCCGAGTACTTGGGCATGTCAGGCAAGTGCCATAACTGCTGAGCCAGCTTTCCAGCCCATACGATAACTTTTTGGCATATTTATCGAGCATAGTAGGTAATCATTATTTTTATTTCTGAGAGTCTGTATAGTGTTTTGTGCAAATTCCTGGAAAATGGCATGAGGTCAGTTTTGGCACATAGGAAGCTTTTAGTTATTTGAGAATCATTTCCTCACCAGTACACTGTAACTACTTGCAGCCATTTCCTGTCAACTGATAAAGCCCATTTTTCTTTATTTTATTCCTTGGAACCATGACTAGCCTTAATTTCAAATTTAAAATGTGTTAGCTATAAGTTTTATATGTAACTTGGGACTGAAACTTTATTAATTTAGAAATCTCTTCAGCTAGATAAGTTTTTCTTATTTTTTAAGTTTTGGTGTATGTAATTTTTTAGTACTGTGTATTTACAGTGTGTGTGTGTGTGTGTGTGTGTTTTATTAACAACTAACTGGAAAGAAAATAAAAGCCTCAGTATTTCTATGAGGCTGGTAGAGATGGTTTCTAAGTCTGTATCAGTTTGCACTTTTAATGTACAGCTTATCCAAGCAACCTAATGATTAGAGGAAGGCAGAGCCAAACAGAAGCAGTTCTAATAGATTTCTAAGAATTCAGTGTTCTTTCTTTGAGGTGCTGAGAGGCTGCTTGGTTTCTTTTCATCTTGAAGTCTTTGAATATTGCATTGTTGTTGTTTAGCTTTTTCCGAGTTTCCTTTTTATTGGTACTGGGGATTGAAGCCAGGGTTTAATCAATGAGCCACATCCCCAGCCCTGTTACATTTTTCTTTGAGACAAGGTCTCACAATATTGCTGAGGCTGGCTTTGAACTTGAAATCCTCCTGCCTCAGCCTCTGGAGTTGCTGGGATTATAGGTATGCGCCATTGCACCCAGCTTTTTCTGACTTTCTTAAGGACACATACTATAGATCTCTGCACTGTTTGCTTCTACAAATTTTTTCATGAAAATAAGGCAAAAAATTTGTTGTTTGACTTGTTACCAGGGAGACTTTCCTGAAGTCATTGGTAAAAGACCATCTTCAGTTGATAAGATAATATGTGACAAGCCTGGGCAGTGGCATACGATACACCTGTTAGCCCAGCTAATGGAGTGGAGGTGGGGATGAGGAGCTGAGGCAGGAGGATCACAAGTTCTAGGCCAGCCTCAGCAATTTAATGAGACATTGTCTCAAAATAAAAACAACAAACAACTGGGGATGTAGCTCAGTGGTAGAGTGCCCCAGTACTGGGTGGGGGTGGGGGGATACTGTTTGACAGTTAAACTTTAATTCCTCTTTTTTTTCCTTTTTTTTTTTTCAGGGCTGAGGCAAGTGCTTTGCCACTGAGCTGAATCCCCAACCCCTGCAGTTAAACTTTGAAATTTAAAAAGAAGCCAGGTGTGGTAGTGCAAGCCTGTAATCCCAGCAATTTAGGAGGCTGAGGCAGGAGGATTGCAAGTTCTAGGCCAACCTCTGCAATTTTAGCAAAGCCCTAAGCAATTAGGAAGACCCTGTCTCAGAATAATAAAAGGGAATGTGGATGTGGCTCAGTGATAAAATACTCCTGGGTTTAATCCTCAGTACAAAAACAAATTTTTTTTTCAAATTTATTAGACGTATATAGTGATACAGGATACAGATGAGGGGGAAACATTGTCAAAACAGTAGCAATCAATGTGTATAAACTTTGTTATCCAGGGGTAATGCCAATGCATAGATAAACTACTATGGGTTTCATCTGTTGCAGTTTCCCCCAGAAGAACTCATGTGTTAAATGGGTATCTAGTGGAGGAATGACATCGGCTTCTGGGATGGTTCCCCCATCTTCCCAATCACCAGACTCCTATGAGTTCTTCATATACCCTCCCCCCTCCCCATCCCCTTCCCTACACCTCCAAGTATCCTAGGGAGCTTTCCCCCTGTTGCACTGAAAGTCATTCAATTT